>JBBPKJ010001324.1:0-11404 GCA_038089195.1 Brasilioporus rufonigricans | reverse complement strand
TGATCTTGACACTTGGATCACCGACCCTTGCCGGCTATTCACTATATCTGACCCTCCTTAATGCACGATGGGTCAATGACCGACTCTTTTCCGGGGTTGACTATCCCAGCATCGCAGTCCGTCGGTCTGTGGTGCAGGTTTTGAGCAGTCTTCAACAGGTGCCTTTACGCGTTCACCCTGGAAACTCCGCTCGGTTCGAGTCCCTTATCGTTCACCCGAATAATGACGACTGGTGGGTCACACTTGCAGCGGAACTCGATTACTCCCACACGTGGTCAATCGCATCCGCGACATCAATCACCTGGGTGGTCATTGCTTATCTGCTCACTGTTGCTGATTCCCTCTCCAACGTGAGGGACAACATTAACTCTAACGGGCAGGGAACTGGTTCGGTTTGGCTTTGGCTGTTGCCGATCGTTGTAGGGTGGTTGATTCTCTCGCCTAAGTGCGACTACAATCGTGTGCAGGACGCGTATCACAAGGCGAATGAACAAGCATTCGTCGCTGACGCTCATGACCCCACAGCACCTCCTACCTATGTCACCTCCAACTTTGGTTTGACCATCAGCCCCAGTCCGGATTGGGAGCTGTACGACAGAAATATCACTTCTCCTGACGAGTCACGTATTCCTCCGGTGTTCAACTACGCAAGAACTTTGTCATGGTCTCGAACCGTCCACGTGACCTCACTATTTTATCGCGCAGCTTGGCGAAAGTCAAGCCATCGCATCGGTGTCAACGGCGAACCAATTCCCAGGAATATACGCAATAATATACCCAGGCAGAGCCGGTTAGGGAACCATGATCAGATCATTCAGTACTGTCGCCCTGATCGTCACGAATACTCCGGAGTTAACATTCTTTGGCCTCGAGGCGTGTTCTTTAACATGGTCGTTGCATCCTTGATGTCGTTGCAGTTGCAATGGGGTACTACGAGTGCAGCCATTCTTGCGGCCTGGTCTACCCCTACTACCGTAAGTTGTTTCCTGTGGAGAGATGATCCACTGACTCAATGTGGTCATCCCAGGGACTTGGATGCCGTTCTCTCGCATACCTGATATATGGAATGCTATCTACAGCAGTATGGATTTTACTGCTCACGTCCAGTATACTTGGATACTGTGCACATCACCTTCCTGATGACCTGCCAATCTCTGACCTGGAAAGTGTGGAAGAACCCACTTCAACAGCCACCGCAGTGGCCGGGAGCGGTGTTGCTATACCACTGCAACAAATCCAATCCCCTAATGCCAGATCCACTCCGCTCGAGACCGACGAACCGGCGAGTGCAACCACGATCAAATACTCTCATCCATGGCAGGTCCATGCTCGGACGATTGCGCGAGTTGCAGATTGGCTGCGATGGATAGGGAAAGCGCTCGCCGTCGTCAATGCGATCGGAATCGTCGTCAATTCTTTCTTCCAATATACGGACGTATACGATAATTGTTATTGTAATTCGAGCGTTTACAGTTGGGGTTTATCTTCCGCATTTAATATCATCCTCCCCAACGCGAGCAACGTTGCTTTGACGAGAAGCGCTTGGATTGGCGCCCTCGTGCTTGGTTTGACTTGTTGCACTTTTTTTGTGGGTACTATATATCTTATACGAGATTCGTTGCCTTCTTAGATGATCTGCGTTCTGGTGCATCCCTTTACAGTGTACTTTATAACTCATATTGTAGCACGAGTTGAACATGAACACGTGGAAAGGATGTCGAACTTGAAGATGCGAATATCAGGCTCTCTCCTGACCGACCGGAATAATTCGTTATGTGCAATTGCAGTGACACCGCTGAAGAATGGGAGGCAGCCTTGGAAGCACTCCCGCACCGTCCGTAGTGCCCCAACGTGCCCGGCCCTGGTCCTGTAATCCTTGAATCGCTAGTAGTATCTACGTGTGAGGAGCAAAACAAGAAATGACGACATAGCGGGACAGAGTTGCTAATCACCGTATGTGTAAACATGGTCCGACTTACCGTGCCGCATTATTTATCATGTCGAAGTTGACGGACGGCGCTTGCTAGTCGGACTTTGGACGGGCCGGCGGTTGCGCCCAGGAGTCGGCGGAGAACCTGTTTCAAGTTCTCGCCGGCAGGATGTCCCTCCGACTCCGAGTGGTCGTAAAACCTCGGTTGAAGATATTGTCATTAACCAACTCTATAGACAAGGCGTTACTCTACTGCCGACGTGAATGACTACTAGAAAGCGGAGCACACAGCATTAGTGACTAACACAGTACTTTTTTTTTTTGAAGATACAGTATCTTCCTCCTCTGCGCACGACGCTCCTTCAATGTTAGTATACCGTGAATCAAAACACATCCATATATGTCTTGCATCTCTCCCACAATTTCCACCATCGTCCCCCATCCCATTCCCTTACCCTCACCCACCCCTCGTGCGGTGCGACCTTTTCGATCCAGATCAAGACGGAACATACCGCAAAGTCGGCGTACGTTAGCTCGTGGCCCATGGCAACGACCCCGTCCCCGTCGCCCGCGTTCTTCTCCAGAATGCCAGCCAGGAAGGCGAACTGTGCCTGTACCGCCGCCCACTGTTCCTCTCGCCTTTGCGCCTGCTGTGTACCTGGGACGCCATACTCGTTTCGCTGATCGGTGACGCCGACGCGAAAGTGGTCTTGGACGTGAGAAGGCAAACGTTGGTGACTGAGCGGCACCATGATTGGCAAGAGGGGCCGTAAGAAGATTTCAGCGACGTAGTGCACAAAGAGCGTCTGTAGGGCGCGTGTGCCTTCCGGGATGACCGGACGTGCGGGATATGTGTGTTCGAGGTACTCCGCAATCACATCTGCGTTTGTCAGTACGACGGGTTGGGGTTGAGAAAGCGGGCAAGATGATTCAGGGTATGTTCCTCGAGCAACGTGAGTAGGATCGAGGATCGCGGGGAGGGTGTAGACATGGAGGCCATCAGAGCGAGTGAGGGTCGGTGGCGCGTTGATGGCGCGTAGGGTTTGCTCGATATCTGGGAACTCGACCCAGCAGGTACGGTAGGGTAGGCGTTTGTAGTTTAGAATTAGCCTGAAGACCACAGTGAATAGATTCCGAAACAGGGGGAAGTAAGGATGGGCCGACCTTATACGCCAGACGTTGGGTGCCCAAGGCTGTAAAATGTTGGAAGGTACGTCATACAGAGTGATCATTGGCTGAGACATGGGGTGTATGTAGACCCTGGATATGCTGCCCACCTCGACCACTTAAGAAGTAATTGCTTTCAGGCGCACTATCTTGGAAGGGCCGATATCGCAGACTCGAGTAGGGTACCCGTACCATGCTGTATATATTACTTATCCAGGGCACGAAGAAACCACCGATGTTCTCACCTTGGCGAGATGTCATACCCAACCTTGTTTTGGATGAGGCAACGAATTAACCGATGCCGGTCACAACCCAGTACGATCATACAACTCACGCCCTCGAGAATGCGATCAGGAAAATTCACAAGCCCATGACAACAAAAGATGGCAACGCACATGAAATCCCCGTTGTTCGGCTTACCAGAAAACTATCGTGTATAGTAGAACTTGACATCATAAACAGCTCTAACCCATCGGACTCGAAGGCGAGGGCCAGTGCCACATCTGGTGCTGCGCAGGCATTTCCCGGGCTGTTCAAGGGGTAGGTGTATGCAACAGTTGTAGTAGCTGAATCGGCAATCATGATTATCTCCTCGACGTAACTCCAACCACGATGCATGCCTAAAGTGGAAGGTTCCAGGCGTTCGAGACACAGGCGTCTAGATGTGGCCGATGACCGTCTGCATGTGGCGATGCACACAGCACAATGCTGTATTGTGTTCAAACGACACTGATGATATGGCAGGACTGTGCCCCTAAAAGGTCATAGTATCCCAACGTGGGGCGGAGGTGTGCTAGGATATCGCCAGAACACAGGTTCCGTGCGGACATTCATGAAATGAATGTGGCGATTCCTGACTTCCGGCTCACGAACAAGTTCCCACCCCACCATGACTTGATAGCACTGCGATATCAGCACTTTTGACGGGATTCTCTCCAAAGCCGGCCGGCACTGAACTAGGTGACCGATTCCAGAACTGAATTGACGGTGCAGGTTCACATCAGTTGATCTATATATGTATGGGCTGCGTTGGATATGAGACTTCCATACGCAGCTGCAGGGGCGGAGTCGACTACGATGAAGGAGACATTTGCCATGCAAACGCAAGTCTAGAACACGCTAAGTACTCAGGGTAGATTCAACAATGGACCCCTGAACAGTCGGGACTGGGACTATGAGTGCAATTCCTCAGTCGCGAGGATGTTATCAAAGCTTCAACCAGAAGTGAGCAAAGGAATCCACATGACGGTTAACTCGTTCGAGCACATTCTCATCTGTCCAACAGCCTGAGTGCTAAGTAACCTTGGTTGCTGGGGGAATCGACGGACACATACCAAGTACATGACCAAATAGACCATAAGCAGGAGAATGAAATGATAGGGAATGGCCGATCTACTTGCGGGAATAATGGTGCATGAATGATGGCGCAAAGACGTGGAGGGATCGAGCAATATCGTGGGTAACACGAGGCGGTTTTGCGCTTGCTGCGGACAGAACAAGATATTGAGCTCCCGTCTGAATGGCATATCAAATCGCAACACGAGTGGGGACTCGATGGTGCTTTCTTTCGTAACAAACACCCCCGCGTTGTTGAGAAGCATTCTGACGAGTGCGGAAGCTTCCTTCTAGATTGATGTGCCGGGAAGTTGCACCATCACTGCTGGAGTCATTCAGAGAGCCATTCAAGTGGCTGAGAACCACAACCAAGCTTAAAAAGTCAATTACCATGCAGGCCGTGCACTGAATCGCGGGGTTCCATGGCCTAAATTGTGCAAAACGATTCACCGAGGCCATGAATCAATGGTCTGACAGGACTGACAGCGACAATAACGAGACTGCTGGCTCTGGCCTGCTCTGGGATTGAGGTGACGCTTACGTCATCTTCATAGGTTTGGTAGCCTTTCTCATATCACTTTACAGAACGGCAGCGCAGTGCGGATGTTTGGTTTACCTCCTCCTCTTCTCTTGTTCATTGTCCTACTCTAATGCCGTTCCTCCTCTAATCATCAACAAGCCCAAACCTACCCCATCCTCGTCTTCGCCATGTCCAATGACATCCAGAAGGCCGACCAGATTGCCCACAGGTTCTACACAAAGCTCTGTCTCGTCGTGAGCAATGCCAGAACCACCTCTGAGCCGAGATCTCAGAGCAAGGTCGACAAATGGGTGCGTTTGCTTCTTTGTCTCATTCTGACCCTATCGTAACTTGCACTACTAGTTCAATCTCGAGACGCCAGACTCTGACATTTTCAAGGACCACCTCAGAATTTATCGCGCCGTTTCCTGCTCCCCCTCTCTCCCACCTTTTGAGCTTCAGGTCTTGCTATCTGTTCCCGAATTAACCAACAACCAGGTCCTCGTTTACCTTGCCCCTGATTCGTCTCGTGTCCGCATGGATCCCACCCCACAACACATCCTTCTCGAGAACTGGCTCCTTACTTTTTCGCCTACCTACCCATCTCCTCAGTACAGTGTCGGGCCCGGCGATGTCGCTCCTTCCACTATCTATAAACATGGCATACCCCTCTTTCGCAGTCTATTCAGTCTTCTTCGCATCCTCCCTTCCTGGAAGCTCTTTAAGAAGCTACGACGTCGGATGAGCACTCCTTATCGCAACGGAAATCTAACTATTCAACTCAGAATCAAATCTCTGGAAGACTATCCCACAGACATACTCGATTTCGGTGCGTTACACGTGTTGTCATTCCAACCCTAGATGCCACGAGGTGCTCATGTCCGTCTCTGCGTCCTTATATTTCATTTACCCCTTGCATAATTGCATAATACTACACCCTCTCGGCAGACGCACCCCCCGCACCAAATACACCTCCTCTCTCTTACGAAACACACACATTCCCGCCCATCCCCCATCCAATGGGCACCCTCGGTCTCATTGCTAAGTACCTCACCACACCCAACTTCCAGCTTGATGAACTTGAGTCCTTACTCTCATCCCGGTTTCTATCACTGGATGAAGGCCCAGACTTTACTCCAACATTGGTGAAGAACCAGCAGCGCGATTCCATGTCAGGTCTACCAAGCAGTCTTCGTACCTCCCTTCCAAAGTCGCCTCCCTCGTCTATAGCCGGTCAATTTGTGTTGCCTCCAGCCCACTCTCGCACGAATTCATTACCGGGTAGCCAAAGCCCTCGCAGTGCAGCGTTGCCGGTGAGTCGAACGTCGACTAACATGGCCACCACTGGGTCAACCTCTGCCTTGTCCGTTGCTTCGTCGCGCCCAGAAGGGAGTGTAGCGTGGTTCAAGGAAGACGGGGCACCATTAAGCAGTGTCGCTGCAAGGATCCGCAAGGAGAGCACCAGCACCACAGGAAGGAGCAGCCTTGTAGGCGCGATTCGTTTCGTGGCATAGCCCCTTTCCGCTAACATCCATTTTAGGACTTACCTTCTGCTCCGGGCCCGCTACCTATTCGCAGACCGAACATCATTCCAGTCCATCCATTCAAGTCTTCGACGCTGTCATCGGGCTCGCCTTCTATTCATTCACCGTCTCCTTCCCTCCGCCAACCTTCTCCGCTAGCCAGTGGTGTTGCTCTGCCCAGTCTGCCAGCGCGCCCAACGCAGACTTCACCAAATTCTTCTCGTGTGCCACCCTCCCCGATTGGCGTGAACAGACCCTCTCCACCGTTCGCTGCATCAAGTCTTGGGGATCGGCGCTCGCTTGCCTCCGCGGAGGGTGAAGACAGCCCACCACGCTTTCCCACCCGCAAACGCTACTCGAGTAGCTTTGGACATCGATACATCGCATCTGGAGGTGCCACGAGTGACGGGAGTCCAGGAAGTACCGCTGGCGTGGAACGCAAAGACGGCGAGCGCTCTGGGGGAAATAGCACGGCAGGTGGCGGTAGCATACCTGCCTTTTTGGGTGCCACCACAGACGACGATGATATTTCGATTTTCGTGCAAGAGATCGATGCTCGAAAACCACTCGCGTCGGTCGCAGCGAGGCAGCCGTTATCTGCATCGCCTGATGTCCTACCTGGCAGAGTGACGGCAAATCCTGGCCAGCCTAGTGTACCGGAAACTTGTGATCCGGCTGCTCGGCCCAAGTCCGCATCGGCGTCGGGATTCGCCGGAGCTGGCGCGGCTTTAGGATTAGGACTGGTCGCGGGCGAGCACCCGCGTCATGCTTCGGAGAAGATGAGTGCGAGCGACGAGCAGTCGAAGCGGTCCTCGACATCGATAGGACCCATGTTGACGCGAGAGGCGGAGGTGGATGAGAGGCTACGGCATATGCACGAGGTGTTCTTAGCCTCACTCGAGGGTCTCGGAAGTGGGAGCAGCAGTCGTAGGAGGGACAGCACGAGTGGTCGATTTGAGTCTGGGTCTGCGAGTGGGGTGGTCAGGGGAGAGGATACCTCCTCCGTTTCGCGGCCGAGTAGTCGGGACGGTGGGGGTGGTGGCTTGGGGGTGGGGCTCCCGAGCAGGCTTGGGAGAGAAGGGCAATCTGGTTCACCGAGGTCTGTAAGTGCGATGGAGGATGGTTCGAGTAGCAGGCGGGTGGAGTTATCAGGCAGGCCGGATAGCGAAGACGACTCGCCGCGGCGATTGTACGGCGAGTGAGTGGCGCGTGTAAGTACTAGTTGTGTAAGTGATGGTCGCTGTCTAGATGTCGAGTGTTCACGGCATGGTCCTTTCTCCTTTCCCTGTGTCCCATCCTAATCCCTTCTGTCCCGTCCCTCTGTCCACTATATGCCCCACGTCCACTGACCTTTGTTGTAGCACAAGAACCTTTTACCGCACATACTTTACATATATATGTTACCTCATCCACATATATGCAACGTCTTTCACTATCACTCCATCCTATCCACACCATTCAGTAGTTTTTCTCTGACTTGTATGTTGTTCGTAGTACCTGCAGTAGGGTAAGCACGACGTGGTTCGCACGTGCATCGATACCCGGAAGCAGTGCCCGTGTTCAAGCAAATTTATTGTATTTTTCCCGCAGCGATTCATGTACTTGCGAGGGGCCTAGACGTCCGTCATGAACATTCCAACTACGATCTACTTTCTAGAGGATCGTGGAATGTCTAGTAATGGTGAATAAGTCTCACAGCACTACAGTGCAGCAGACCGACTCGGAGGGAAATCCGCAGAGCTCCCACTAGCACGCAAAGTTCCAAGTTATAGCATTAGTAACAACGCAAGCCAACGACTTGGACAAACGCTGGCAAACACTTGAAGACCTGCTGCGACGTATTCCCGACGTGCTAATACTACGCCCAGCATAAGCGCTAGCAAAAACATTACACAATGCAAGTGTATGGCGCCAACGATGAGGAGCAAAGGTACTATTTCTGGTCGAAGCCGTCTTTCTTTTTCTTTTTCTTTTTCTGTGCCGGTGCACCTTCCGTCGCTTCATGATCTACAAACGTTTTTGTGAGTTCGGGTGTCCGTACAGGCTGGACTGTGTCAGAATCAGGCTCGCGACGGCGTTTCCTAGTGGTCACGTGACCATCGTTCTGTGAGTTCGCTGAAGGATGGACAGCAGACGCAGACGATTCAGTAGCAGCTCGCGCATCATCCATTGTGGGTTGAGTAGGAACCTGTGTTGCCGCGGTGGAAGGCTCCATACTAGAAGTACTAGGCTGGCTGGACGATACCGGCACCACTATCCTTGGCTCGGAGAGGACGGCGCGATAGGTCTTACGTGTCTCTGAACAGAATTGAAACAAGAATGTCAAGAAATTTAAGGATGCAAAGCAACGAAGACCTACGGGCTCGCAAAACAAGGGATTTCGGCGTGACCGCGGATGCATCGTGCGCCAGATTCTGAGCCAATCCAAGCAGAGAGATCCTGCGCGGCGTACGACGGGAATTGAGACGCGTCTTCGGACGCCGCGAAGCGGCTGGGGGATAGACTCACAAGTTTTGAACGTCCCTTGGACCTCTATAATCGCCTTCTCTAATTACCCCGCCGCTAACGATAATGCCCTTTCCTTTTGTCACGCGGATAACCTCTCTCGCAGCCGCCCACCAATTTCGTTTCGCCGTGACCATGGTATCGCTCACGCCGAGACTTACATGGCTGTTTTCGGGGTCACCCAGAGAACCTGCATAGTTGACTTCGAAAACGGCGCCGTTCTTGATGGCTGTGCGAACGAGTGTATGCTTGAGGTGGAATGGGAGTCGTGGTAGTGTAAGCGGCAACGCAATGATGTGAGCCGTTAGAGGAGAGGGTTGACTATGCGTCAAACATGCCGCAGAGAATGTAGCTTGCGTCGTAGGAGTGAGCGCGATGAGGTCGTATGCATCTACGATAGAAGCATTGGCACTCGTCTGAGGAACAGGGGACCAATTAGCCCAAGCATGAGAGAGGAAAGACGTGGAGAAAGGCACCAAACCGAATCCTTTCTCGCTGTCTTCGTCGATATTGATCGTCAATCGCTTTAGAAAGACGACACCGGCCCTATTCTTCAACTGGGGTAACAGCGTGCCCAAGATGTTGACATGCGTCTTGGGGTCTATCTTCTTTTCGATTGTCTGGTTGAGAGCGATGATGGTGTATCCTACTATGTTCGAGAGATTAAAAACAGCTTGAATGCGGAATGAAAGACTGACAATGGATGAGAAGATCGATGCGAGCTTCGATTGCTGCCACTTGAGCCGGGGTAAACAAAGCAGTACTCATCACTTGTGGTTGCTTCCCTTTGCTCTTTTTGGATTGTAGCGCGGCTCCATGACCTTGGTGAGCGACGACTGGGACGTTCAGGTCAAAGAACATCACAGTGCCGACCAAGTGGGATAGTCAACTGTTCCAGGCCAACCTAAGTCAGGGACCAAATTACCGGTCCGACAATGATTCACCGACAGCAAGAGTCAATTCCCCCGCAAATGTAGTATGGTATGTGTTGCTGCTACTTTTCGCATTCACCCAGCTTGTATATCGAGAACAGTACGATTCTAGTATACAGTCGCGTATTCACTGATAGTAATACAAATAGAAAGATGGGAGAAGTTTTTCGAGGTAGCCTTCAAGCTGCTTGCAACTTTTCCTTTAAGACGCTCTTTAACGTATCACCATCCTCTGCAAACTTTCTGATGCCCTCGTGCAGCTTGTCAAAGGCCATCTCATCTTGCAGTAGTGCCCAGCGGAACCCGGACTCATCGTTGACATAGGAAACCTTGGGGATAGGGTCGGCTTGCGCAGCTGTTGGAAGTTTAAGACAGTCAGCGTGAGTGATGCAGATTGCATTTGGGAGAACACCTACCTCCCCCTGCGTCAAGTTTCTTTGGAACAGGCCCAGTAGATCCGTTCAATTCCTCCAACAATTTGGGTGAGATGGTGAGGAAGTCAATTCCAGCGAGAGCCTTGATTTCTCCGACCTATGAAAGGGAATATTTAAATGACAGTTGAAATCAGAATCAAGGGTATAGATGGGCTACCTACGTTTCTGAAACTGGCACCCATGACGATGGTTTTGTAGTTATGTTGCTTGAAGTAGTTAAATATCCTCTTCACTGATTGAACGCCGGGATCATCGTCGCCATCGTAGTCCTTTCCGGTCTTTTTTTTATACCAATCGAGGATCTAGGTTACAAAAAAATGTGAGTGGTTGTCAAACACGAGCTTGACTGTCAACGGACGCGTCCAACAAACGGGGAGACAAGCGTGACGCCAGCCTCAGCACATGCAACTGCCTGGGCGAAGCCAAACATGAGTGTCAAGTTGCAGTGGATTCCATTCGACTGTTCAAGCTCTTTAGCAGCTTGAATGCCTTCCCACGTGGATGCGATCTTGATGAGAACACGCTCTTTTTTGATTCCGACGGACTCATAGAGTGCGATGATCTCCCGTGCCTAGAAAGCGGACGTCAGAGCAACTGTGAGTAGACTCAATATTTGAACACAGTACTAGTATTTACAGACCTTTCTCTTGGTCGCTTCTGGATCGAACGAGAGACGAGCATCAACCTCTGTGGAAACTCTACCAGGAATAATGGCCAGAATCTCCTTTCCGAATTCAACTAACTGTGGGTCACAGAAAGTTTCAAACAGACATCCAGGTCGCATAAGTCGTAAAGACTCACGAGGCGATCCATCGCCAAGCATGCCTGGTCATGGAGTGTTCCACCTTTGCTCTTTGCATATTTAATGGCGCAATCTACGAGGTGCACATATTGAGGCTTGTTCGCCGCAGCGAGAAGCAGTGTCGGATTCGTTGTAGCATCCTTGATATTCAAATCAAAATTAGCACGACGCATCTGTGCTGGGAGGACATGCTACTCGTGGTTTGTACACGCCAATGTCTATTCACCAAGTCTATGAGCACTCGGCGAGAATAGGA
>JBBPKJ010001323.1:0-11405 GCA_038089195.1 Brasilioporus rufonigricans | reverse complement strand
CAAACCCCTTCCCGACCTCTCCGCCCGCCCCCTCCCTCCCATCGAGGAGCCAAACGACGCCGACAACGATAGTGGCGTCGGTCTCCCCGTGTCCTCCCCCGTACCCCACACAGCAGATCCCTCAGAACCCCCCTCCAAGGCCGCCGCCCGCAAGGCCGCCGAGACCGCGGCCAATTCGGAAATACAGAAGAAAGTCGCTTTCATCTCTCCCCCTCCGACCCCATCAGGACCCTCAACCTCACAGCCCCTTCCCGATGCAACCTCGAGCCCCATTATCTCCGGATCACCTCAATCCCTAGCGGCTGTCCCCCTCAAAACCACAGTCTCACGTTTTCAGGCTACACATGGCAAGGACACGCGCGGTTCTACATCAACTGCTGCATCCTCCTCGCGTACGGATCTGGCTTCCAAACCAACCACGACCAACGCTTCCACTTCTGCCGCCACTCCCACTCCCGTACCTCCCTCTCTGACCCCGACCTCTGTCCAAACCAGCAAGGCAACTTCGACCCGCACCGCAGTATCGCCCTACCCTGGTTCTGTGCGCTCAGGTACACCTTACTCTCAAATGTCCAACGCGAGCACGCGGATCCTCGCCGTTTCCTCGTGGAGCGAGAGCGCAGAGGAGGATCTCGTCAGCAATCTTGGTCCTCGCGAACGCACAAGGCAAGAGGTTCTCTGGGAGATCGTTGCCAGTGAGGAGCGGTGCGTATCCTCTTTTTCGGTCCCAATTAAGCTTGACATTGTGCAACGCAGCTATGTCAACGATCTCCAAAGAATGAAGGAAACCTTCATCGAGCCCCTCCTCCATCCTTATGCATCACCACCTCCCACCTCGCCTCTGCCGTATGACTATGATGAGTACGCCTCTCCGTCTGTTCGCGTCGACTCGCCAATCGAGTCTACCGACGTACTTCCCATCGCCGCTCGTTTCATGTCTCCCACCGGCTTCCGTTCCGACGGCACGTCTGGCGTCACCCCCGAGACCAAGTCTCTGGCACCCACCACACCAAACATCGACGACGAATCAGCCGAGTCAGAGGTGGAGGACGATCATCTCCCCAGCTTGCAAAGCAACCGGGCGAATGTATCAGGAAAGCACGGCCATCCTCGTTCGCCATATCGTGTGGGTTCAGTGTTGGGTGGCAAGAGCGGTAAAGTCAAGGAGTCGGTGCCTTTTCCGTCGCGGTCTCATGCGTCACTCCCACCAGTTCAGCGCATGAACCAGGCCAATGCGTCCTCACAATCCCTCGGACGGCAGTCTGGCCCCGAGCGTGAGCGGGAACGCGAACGCGACAAGGATCGAGAGCGGAAAGATAGCGCCAAGACGACACCGACGATCCACAGCCGTCTACTGCGCAAGCCCAAGAGATCACAGACACAGCCGGATGCGTCGACGCAGGCCGTTCCTCCGCACCTCATTCCTGAAGACCTGCGAATATGTCTAGAGGTCATTGAAAGTGGCGTCCTTGATGGACATGCCAAACTCAGCGAAGGGTTGAAAAAGCGGTACGAGGAGCAATATCCCCTCGTTCGGTCGCTCGCAGACGTCTTCGTTTCCAACGTACGTACATATTCAATGCAGTGGAGCAACCATTGATCTGCCACAGTCACACATCTTCCAAGGCTATGCCACTTACGTCCTTCATCTCGAGCGTGCGCTCGAGCAGGTTGACAATGCACTTTCCACAGCAAGCGCCGCTAAAAAGCCCAAGAATCAGGATTCTGCGGATTGGCTCAGGGTGTGCAAATGCTTGCAACGACTGGAAGAGTCTGCCGCAGACAAGGGCGAGACTGGCCTTGCAATCACATTGTCGAAACCCTTCCAGCGGCTGCTTAAATACCCCCTTCTCTTCCAGAATCTTCTCTTTCATACCGACCCCAGCACGTTTGAATATGAGAGCACTCTTCAGATGGTCGCTGAAGTAGAGTCGATTGTGCGGAGCATCGAGGACGAGAAAATCCAGAAGGAAGACAGAGATAAGACGAGGGATGTTTTCGCACGCATCGAGGGCCTTGACAAGGTGAAGCAGTTGGCGATACCGAAACCCTCCAGGCTACTTTTGGAGGAGAAACAGATCCTCGTCGGTCGTGATTCCGCGTCAGCCTCGACATTATCCAAGGGATCGAGTCCCCCGCCAGTAATGGCTACAAAGAACGTCAAGGGCAAAACGTCGTTCCGACGGCTGAGCGATGTCCTTGGCACCGGTTCTGGTATTGGAGGCAAGAAGGATCTATGGCTCGTGGTCTTCAACGACGTCGTGTTGAGATGTCAACGTACTGGGACTACCTCGTTACCACTAGTGTCCAGCACGAACTCGCGCACGAACTCTTTGCCAGAGATGCAAGGCAAGTCAAAGTATGCGACGTCTGGACGTCGAAATTCGCATACAAAACCACGGAACTTGTACAAGTTCATCAAGGTACGCAAGGTATTTGTGATGCCCCCACTATGGACTCATACACCGTTCCAACAGATAGAAACATGGGCATTTGGAGACGTAATTCAACCCAAAGAGGGTGTTGTGGCTATGGAAGAGTAAGACTCCCGTCAGTCATCGACCGTCTCATCTCACAGTTCTTTTAGTGTCGTTCGATCCAAGGTGGAGGCACATTCAGCCCACAAGCCAAGAATCATTCCACTCCCGGACGACGATGAGGATGAGGATGACTCCGATGACTCTGACAAGAAGAGCAAGATGAGCTTCTCTTACTGGGGCGCCGACAAAGTCACGCTCCAGAAGCCAGTTTTGAAACCCAAGCAACATACCATTGGTGGATCCGGCCGACGTGTGTCTCCGGGTGGGACTTCTTATGCCCGGGAGTCTTCAGCCAATGCCAAATTTGGCACCCGACTGGTGTCGGGTGATCAAGTTTCGCCCGCCATGCGACCCGCGAACCGGAGGACGCCAGCAGCGCCAAGTACCAGGACTCGAACTAATCCGTCGGACGATAGTCACTCGGTCAAGGCAACCGTGACTCGTTCCGACACTAGCGCCCGTGGTGGCAACCCCCCTGCGAAGCGACCTCGCCAGACCTCTCAATCTAGTGCAGCCACTCGCGCTACTGTAACGGCCGCTGCCACCAGCAGCAATAATACCAACAATACCAACGGCAACAAGCCTCAGCTCTCTCCTGTTGCATCGGAGGATTCGGGGGTGGGCTTATACCGTCAGATCGTTGCCCAGGATCCCTCGTTGACTCAATGATGTTCTACACATTTTTTTCATTTTCATTTTTACTGTCCTTCTGACTAGACTTGCGTCTTCCTTAATAATCGAGTTCCATTGCATTCATCCACCGCGTTCTTGAGCTCACACACCGCACTCGCTTACACCCATTGGTTTCTTCCCTGCATCATGACTGACACACTCCTTCATTCTCCCACCTGCTTGTGGCCGCATTCCTGTCCATCGGTACCCAAATGTTCGATGATACCTTATCACCCTCGTTGAGTTTCCCCTTTTTATGACATTCTCTATTTGCGGAACACACGTCGACAATCTAATTCTATAATCCGACACTCTTGATACCATGCCTCGCTGGCGCGGTGACAATGCATTTGTTTCCTTTCATGTATACTAAATTGCCCATCGTGTTATCAGACCTTTTCCTTTGTGTCGTACGCCGCGTTGTGGATGCTGACGCTACGCCCACTAGGGTCCGATGCGCAACCCCAGTCGCCACGCGGTATCCAGCTGGAGAGGAAATAAAAAGACTACCGTCAGCACCCATCACACGTGAACGAGCTAACCTTGTTGGGTGACTCACCGTACGGCCGTCTTGGCCGCGGCGTCGGAGGGGAAATGGGCTGAAGTAAAAAAAAAAGTGAGCCTCGAAACGCTTCCATTGCGAAGCGAGCTCGATCACCTTCAAAGATGTCCCTGATGAAGTAGGCCTCTTTCGTATCGGGCGTGTCCACGGACCAGCGTTTGGCCCGCTGGGCGAATGCCTCGTCCGAGACGACCGCAGCGGCGTGGTCCTTGATCCTGTAGGGGGCCGTCTTAGTACGGCATGTGACCGAGTCGGCGATATCGAACGACTTACCCGTCTATCCACGAGTATCCAACGCCATCCGAAAATTGCTCCTTCTGGCGCCAAAGGATCGATTTGGGCAGGTAGGGCTAGAGATAGTGGCGTCAGAATCTCCGGAACAATACCCCGTTCTCTTGGCGTGTGAGTGTCGCTCACTTTTCCGTCCGGGGAACAGTCGAAGGCTTTACGCAAGATGTACTTTGGATTCTGTTAGTCCTCGGTCTCGGGGGCCGTGGGTCGACTGACCTTTTCCATTTTTGGACGACCATCTTGGTCGATTTCTTGTGAAGGGCCCTTGGAAAATAGCTTTTCATTTGGATCAATGTTCATCGCAACGTCCAGGAACGCCGTGTCAAGGAAAGGCACACGTGCCTCCAGGCCCCATGCCATCGTCGACCTGTCAGATCGCTGATATTAACAGGCCGACGAGCGAAAAATGGAAGCTGGCTCACTTGTTGGCACGAAGACAATCCGCCGTATGGAGGTTTTTCACTCGGCGTACACATTCCTGGTGGAATGACCTGCTGTCGGGCGCAGCGTGGAAATACAAGTACCCTGCCAATGACAAGATGGATCAGCTCCTCGGACGTGTCGTCCGCGCGTTACGCGATTGTTCCGCACCTCCGAAGATTTCATCGCTACCCTCCCCGCTTAGCACCATTTTTACGCCCATGGCCTTGATCTTACGGCTGAGAAGGTACATGGGGGTGCTCGCCCGAACTGTCGTCACGTCATACGTCTCGAGATGGTAAATGACGTCCGGGATTGCGTCCAGTCCTTCCTGTACGGTGAAGACGAATTCGTGGTGAACGGTACCCAGAAAGTGTGCCGCTTTCTTGGCCGCGAAAAGGTCGGGTGAGTTTTCCAATCCGATCGAGAACGAGTGTAGCTGGGGCCAGCTGGCAAGCATGGCTGTTCGGCCGATCTGTTAGCGCAATACAAACCTGAATGGGTTCGACGACTTACCTCGTTCGGTCAAGTCGTCCCATTTTGGGGTCGGAGGCCCACTGGTGGCCTCGGCCAACTTGCGTTGACGAGCCTCGAACTGTGCCTGGGCGACCTTTTCTGTCTCCCGTGCGGCGATGGCCGCGATCAAGCTGCTGTCCAACCCACCGCTCAGCAAGACGCCATAGGGCACCTCGGACATCAATCGTTTCCGAACGGCTGCTTCGAGCGTTTCGCGAATCAGGGTGTAATCTACCGACGTCGTAGGGGATGGCGCGTTCTCTTGGTCGCCGTCAAACCACGAGGGCCGATAGTAACGTGTGGTGGAGTTGTCCCGACTGTCGTACACATGACCAGGAGGGAAGGATATAATTTTGTCGCATTCGTCTGCGAGTGCTTTGAGTTCGGACGCAAAGTAGGTGACGCCTGGTCGTCGAGAACTCCAACCCTGGTAAAGTGTGGTGATGCCAACGGGGTCGCGGGCAGCGATGATTCTAGATGGGGTCACAGTTTCGTCCAACAAGACAAAGGCAAACATCCCATCGAGGAACGCAGGGACGTTTTTGTCGTGTCTTTTGTACTGGTGGAACACGTATGTGAGCGGAGGGATGAACAGACTGAGCGTGATCGGCGCACGTACCAAGGGTAGAATAACCTCGCAGTCGGAGTGAGTCTTGAACTTGACGCCCTGCGCAAGGCTCGCACGAAGCGAAAGGTGGTTATAGATTTCACCGTTGACGGTGAGGGTGAGTTTGCCGTCCTCGCTCACGAGCGGTTGGGCACCGGTATCTGTGTACGCGTTAGATGGTCTTTTTTTGCAACGAGGGCCGGTACGAACCCACACCGACGACGGCGAGACGCTCGTGGCAGAGTATGGCATCCTTGGCGACATAACACCCAGACCAGTCCGGCCCACGATGACGGAGACGTTTTGATAACCCGATGAAACGAGCACGATCTGTGACTGGCTTTTCGAGGCCATGTATCGCGATGATTCCACACATGGTGCTCGAGTGCCAGACTCAAAATTGGGTCTTGACAAGCGTGTCCCGCGAGTCATGACAGTTTTTGATCCATGACTCGGGTTGATAAGATCACCTAACACTTGACGGCAATGGCCGCCTCAACACCGCCAAGCGCTCTGATGGGTTTCATTCCGTTTATTGCCTCCTACAAGTGTACAATTTATCCACGATTTTCAAGGGTGGTGCTATTTTGGCGTGACGCGACGCGACTCGACGCGTTCCAACGATGGGTGTCCATTCCAACGACGTCCAACGCTTGTTCCTCCAAGCCGTCCTTTCTCGCGGAATCCTCTCCTTCAAGCACGGCCATGTCCTTTGGGAAAAATGCATAGACGCCGTCAAAGGTTCACCCCAGTCCCTCGACGACACTTGCATCACGACTAACCTCCACCTCCCCAAGTCGCCGATCCCTCGCTCGACGTACGGCGCGACGACAGCAGACAAGCATGGGACAAGCTCGTCTCCGACATCAATACGTCTCTCAATCCCCTCGACCTCGAATTTCGCCACTTGATGGACGAGCAGACCGGGATGGAGATGTATGCGGTAGTGCGTGGGCCCGCTGCATCACGCGCGTCGCTGGCAGCGCTGACCCCCCCGCTTTCGTAAAGGTGAACACAAAGGACGACGAGATCGCCCAGATGGCCACGGATTACACGCCTCTCGAGATCGCTTTCTTCAAGGCAGTCGTGCGTGAGGCGGAGCCGTCTAGGCGTCCGATCTGACTGTATCACGACAGGTCGAACAAATCATGCTCGCACCGCGCGAGGCGTACTCTGTCTCGTCGCTCGCCGCGCTTCGTGAAGTGAGTTCGCTCAAATCAAACATGACGAAATCTCAGGCCGAGGCCGTCTTGGCGAGTCTTGTCGCCAAGGGATGGCTGCTGAAGAGCAAGTTGAGCGGCCCCCCTCATCTCATCCTTGGTGTTCGGTGCTGAACGTTTCCTCTGACAGACGCGCACGCTATTCGCTCTCGACGCGTGCGCTTCTCGAGCTCTTGCCCTACCTCAAGTCCAACTACCCTGAAGAGTGCCTGGAATGCACGATTTGCATGGAGGTAAGGGTTCCCTTTCAACTTGGACATGTCGGTTTCGCATCCCATCGCCTTTAGATCATTACGCGCGGCGCCAGCTGCAACACGCCAAACTGCAAAACGAGGATCCATCATCATTGCTTTAGAAAGCTTCGCCCTCGTCACGCCCAATGTCCGTCCTGCGCGGTGGACTGGCCACAAGACATAAAGAACCTCAGCCCTGTGGGTGAGGCTGCCGTCAAAGATGGTCAAGACGAAGGCCGGCGTATGCGCAGGAAGAGCACGACAGTAAGCGACGAGGACGAAGATGAGACGAGGATGGATGAAGATGAGGCTGAGCCTTCGCAGCCCAAGCAATCTCAGCGACGCGGGAAGAAAAAGGCTGTCACTATGGATGTCGAAGAAAGCGACGAAGAGGAAGAGAACGAGGAAGATGAAGATGACGAGGCTCCACGCAGGTCTCAGGCTACTGCGCGCCGTCGTTCTACGAGGGCTCGTTGACTCGGATGCCAGTTGGAGTCTCGTAGTTCCGACTTGCCAGGAAAAGTCATCTCTAAGGGCTACGCGTACTTTTAACCCAATTAACAAGTACTGTAGTATTATTACTCTATCGACGTTGTTCTCCATGTCATCGCGTGGGGCTCCGCAACACGACCTTCGTCTTGTCCTAAGCCAAGGGAGGGGTTCACAAACCCAAACTTGCCCTTGCCCCAGACCTGTATGCGTCGTTTATCTCTCTGGCCCTCACCAAATTGTTCGTTCCATTTACGCAAATCCGCCAAGGAGCCCAGAGATTCAGAACTAGAAGGCGTGATCTCCTTGAGTGCTTTGGTAAAGTGTCTGAGGTGGATAGTCCGAGAATAGCCCGCGAATGAATCCGATGGGGAGGCGTCTGTCGGAGTATCTTGCGTAGAGGCTTCTGGCGACGTATTCCATGGCACGCTGACACCCTCTTTGACTGCATCGAGTGCGGCAGAGACACACAAGTCTGTAAGACTCGATAGTCAGAAACACGTTTCAAGCTACGAAAATGCCACACGCACGCTTCAAATCTGATCCCGAAAAGCTTTCGGTCTGTCTAGCTAATGCCTTTACATCAATGTCCGACGCCAAGGCCTCATCCCGCAACAGAATACGCAGAATGCCTACACGACGACGCCATTAGGATGCCTTTTGCTGAAAAACGAAACCAGGACACTCGCCTTCTCTCTCTTTCTCCCCGGGCAGGTCCACGAGCAACCTGCGCGGCAACCTGCGCAGTACCGCATCGTCGAGATCAAAGGGTCTGTTAGTAGCGCCGATGACCACGACTCTCTCCTCCATGCCCGACTGACTCTTCAACCCGTCCATCTCCTGCATGAACTCGGTGATGACCCCACGGTGCGCCATGGCACCACCGGAGTCGCGAGCAGACGACCGAGCCCCGAAGAGAGCGTCGATTTCGTCAAGGAACACGACGCAAGGAGACAAGCGGCGAGCGAGGCTAAAGACTGCCTTGACGAGTTTCTCGCCTTCGCCGACGTACTGAATGAAGCAGGGAATGATCGGGAATGGTGTAAGCAGAGCTACAGAAAGGGAGGCGTACCATGTCCATAACGTCGGATGGCGAGACCATCAGCATTCTACAGCCGGCCTCCTTCGCGAGAGCCCGCACTACAAGGGTCTTTCCTGTTCCCGGGGGTCCAAACAAAAGACATCCAGTCATGGCATGCTCCTTCAGGATGCCCATTTGGAAAGCTGCAGGATGAAGAAGCGGGAGCGAAACCAAGGTCCTCACAGAGTCGATGGTATGCGAAGGAAGATGGACCTGTGCAAAAGTCGTCGAGAGGGTAGCTAGTCAAGTTGCGTCAGTTGGTCATGCCTGTCATTCACAGACTCGGTGGATCGACTTACCAGGATCGACGATACAACCCAGTAACCGTTTTTCATGAACATCGAGATCTTCGTCTTGTTTGAGCTTTTCCACTACCTCATCTATTGGTCTGCCTTGGTCATCGTCTTCGAATTCAAGTGCATCCGACTCGTCCTCCATAGCATACTCGGGTTGGCCCTCGCGAGGAATACGGACACGTGCGACCTTCGACCAAGCCCGACGAAGATCTCGCCAAGAGCGTTGCGATGCCCAGGCGTGGTGTATCGCGGACCAAGGTACGGAAGTCGGTTCGAGAGTTGCGCCGAATGACTTGGATGTCGTGGAAGACACGACAGGGGAGATGACGGAAGAAGAGACGACACTTCCAAGCGCTCGATCTGCAATCTGACGTATGGAAGACCAGGGCTCGAGACGCGTACTCCAGTCTTCCCACATCTCGTGTTCCTCGGGGTATTGTAGGCCAGTCGACGAAGGCGTACCAGCGTCGGGTTGATGCTCAGTGTCAGCAGAAGATTCAACGATCCCCGCGTCTGCTTCGAGTTCCACGTAATTCGATTCTGATGCCCCTTCAGTGTGCTCGACATCCGCATGGTCCTCTACTCCGTCAGCCGATGCGGTGTCCGCCACGCTCTGCGGATTAGCCTCTAACACACCCCCAATTCCTCCGACGCCTAATCGCATGGCCAGCTCATTTATTTCCCTCCGCCGAGTCATCCTGCACTGTCTTTCCGCCCCTGGATCCCGCGAACTGGGAAGGATGACGGAAGCCCGGAAGAACTTTCCTGAAGCACCACCTCCCGAATAACTTTCCTCAGACACGTCCTGTCCGCCACCGAGCATGTCCAGGAAGGGAGGTGCACTCCCAAATAAAAGTATCGGTGGGCGTGGTGCATCACTATCGGCTGAAGCAGGTTGAGCAGTCGGCTGAGGCGAGTTGCTGGCTATGCCGCCGAAAGGAAAGAAGCCTGGAGGAGAGGAGGCAAAGAGTCGGGGGACATCCTCGAGGAGTGCAGCATCGCCGTGCCTTTCCCATCGCCGGAGACGCTCTCGGAGACGTCTTTCGCGTGCCCGCGTGGCATAGTCGTCTTCGCCCCATTCGGAAGGTTGTGCATACGTTGCGCTCATGTGGGGAGCGGTGGATGAGTTGGAAGTAGCAGGACCAGATCGAGCAGTATGTCTCTGTCGGCCAAGGGCTGGACTTGGACTGGATGGTACCTGTACACCAACGGGCATGGAAAATGGCCCGGGGAAAGCTGAGAGGGCGATTGACGATGGTCCGACAAGCGGTGGGGTTACACCACACACGATCGTCATTGGACATGCAACGGGGGACGAAGGACGCGCGATGGGTCCTGTCCTACGAGCGCGTACTGCACTAAGGAGGTGAGGATACCAAGTGGGAGCGGTAGGTGCAAGGGTGGGGAAGTCGCGGATATAGACTATGCGGGGGCGGATGCGTGGAGGCTGCGACGACTCGGAAGACGAAGGAGAGGGCGTGTTGATGAGCTCATCGAAAAAAGCCTTGATTCGACTCGGGGTAGGGGATGAACGAGCGGGGGCAAAGACTGAAGAGGGACGTCCGCGAGACGCGACGACTGGAGCGAGGACGTGGAGGGTCATTTGAGAAATCCCCGCCGGAGGGGGGTGGCCGTGCTCAGATTCTTCCTCTTCCTCTGCGGCGGAAGGGAAGCGGCGAGAGAGAAAGGGAGGGGGTGCAGGATGGTGGTGTAGCGGGTTTCTGGGCAGCTGGATAGCATTGGCTGCTGTGGACAGACAGGTCAGGGTGTAAGGACGACAAAGATGCAAACGACTGCACCTTTTCCAAAGTGACCCCATTCGCCTGCAGCGAGGTGAACCGAATCGATGACGAGAACCTCTGCGTCGGTTCTACGGGCCAGTTCGCGGACGGACTCGTCGAGAACGTATTCGCCACCCTCGACGGGGCAGTACAATGCAAGGGTTGGTTCTATTGGAGGACCGGCAGGGGAAGAGTACGCTGCGCGGTGTTGGGTCTGGGGATGGAGGGCGATGTGCAGGTTGGTGAGAGCGTCATCAAAGAGCTCTGGTGGGGGCAACGCGCGCGGGTTTGGAGGCGAGTCGGGGAGCCATAGGATGTCGAGTCCAGGAGGCAGCTGTGGTCTATCGTCGGTGTCCTTGGACAGAGGAGATGCTCTCTGTCTCCGGGGCGGCTTCTCCGGCGCAGGTTCCGAGGGAGGATCTGCCTCTGGGGGTGAGTCTGAAGCGGCGAACACGGTCTGGTCGCCGTGCTGCTCGTCGATGACCAGCTGCGACGACGCGAGTCGCTGCGACGTCGGCCTGGCTGGCTCGGTGCTGCCCACGTTGGGCTCCTTTGGGGGCTTTGGTCGTGCCCGCGTCGACGGGGTGGACCGCGCGGAGGCCCTGAGGAGGGCCCTTGCGAGGTGGGAGGTCCTGCGCATGGAGGTGTGACATCAAACTCCCACGGCCACCTCCTTTACTCGTCATGGGCCGCGACC
>JBBPKJ010001322.1:0-11406 GCA_038089195.1 Brasilioporus rufonigricans | reverse complement strand
AACGAGTTTGACTCAACACTCCCTGGCCATATGTCCTTTTCTTTGGCATCTGAAACAGATTCCTTCTTTCTGGCACTTGGTACATTCTGCAGGGGCAAGTTTCTTTGGGAATGTAACATTGTCTACATCCATGGCAAATGGATCACATTTAGGGGTATTGGATGAGGTGTTTCTAGGGACAAATGGGCAGCTGGGTTGTTTATTTCATTGGGCAACTTCTTTGGCTCATTTGCTTTTATCAAAGAAAAGGGTAGCTTTATCATACCATTCTGTGATCTTAGTGGAGGCAGTATCCATGGAGAAGATGTGAGTCATGAGCCAGGTGGGTAGTCTTGCAGAAAAGTATTCGATGAGAACATTGTCTTGTTGACTTAGTTTTGCTAAAGCAGCATGGTTCTGGAATGAAGTGATGTATTTGGCAAGGGATGGTTTAAAGACTCAAGAGTCTTTTTGGTAGATCATCCTGGTAGTGGCTAGCCAGGCAACAATGTTAGATTCTACAGTATAATGTTTGAAGGCCTTTTTAAAGGTGGTGATGAAGTCATCATACTTTCCCATGGTAACAGTGGTGCCAATCAGTTCTGAAGGTATTGGCCCACATGAGGGCTGCTCCTTTGGTCATGAAGGATAGGGTGAAGGCAATTTTTTTATTGTCATTGTCATAGATGGCCTTGTTGACAGCAAGGTAAAAGGTTACGGAATTAAGCCATTGTTTGGCTTTCTGAAAATTACCATTGAAAGCTTCTGGGGAGTTGAGATGGAGTTCAGTTTGTTTAGTGACAGAAGTCATTGTTGGGACTATTGGCAGTACAATGGGTAGCTGGAATGTGGAGTTACAAGTTACTGGAGTTGGGGAAGATGGTGTGGGAGATCTAGGAATAGATGCTGACATGACTAGCTGGTGGGCTAGGTCAAGATCAAGTTGTTGTTCAGATGGAGATGGGAGTGGTATGTCCTGGTCAGAAGTTGAGGGAGAGCTTTCTTGTTGCTCTTCAGAGTCAAAGGTTTCTGGGAGTGGGATGGAGTCGTGACAGATGCTCCAGAGCTGATAGTTCAGTGATGGAGTTTGAGGTGGAATGGTGACTGACTAAGATCAGTTATTGCTTAGATGGAGAGTCTAGTCTTTTGTTATGGCTAGCTCAGGTAGGGGTAGACATATCCTCTGTTTATGATTTTGGATGGTCAAGAGTTCTTCCTTTGGTCTAGTTCAAAGGATGTCATCAATGATGAACCTGGTGAGGTTCTTGAGGAGTGTTCACTCGAAGTAGAACAGAGTCTTCTAGAGAAAGGAATATGGGATTCCAGAGGAGACTAGAGTAGAGTACATGATTGAAAGGACAAGGTTTATATAAGTACTGGACCAGCACATGGACCAAGTTAAGGGTAGACAAGGAACAGAATAGAATGCAATAGAAATTGGATAGTTAGTAAAATGAAATGACTAATGAGAATCCATGACTTGAACATGGGAAAGCAAGAGTTAGTCAACTGGGATTGAAGTTAATGAAGTGGAGACAAGAAAGTAAGTCAGAGATAGAAGAAAAAGAATAGATCGTAACAATACTTGTTTGAGTTAGCAACAAAACTGTTGCAATGAGTTGCCTTCACTGATTGTGAAATATTTCCTTATTCAGTGGAAATTGCCTAAGCAATGTATATATCGATAGAAAGCCATTGCTGAGGGGTTTTTAATGATGACCAGGTTTATGGATCTAGCATCAATGGTTCACTAGATATGAACTCAACAATCAAAGTGTTGCAATAATTGCAACAGTTTTGTTGCTCACTGTATCTCCAGACCCACTCCAAGCAACTCTGAGGGTATTTGATGCAAGGAGTGAGGTAGTGATGAAGGAGCAACTTCAGAGTCACTTGGAGTAGTTCAAAGTGGTTTCAGAGTGGTTTAGAGTTAAGGAATTCTAACTCATATGATGTGGCAAGAATATCAAACAAGCTCATGAGGAATGATGAAGGGTCAGAGAACAGGGACACATACAGGAAAAAGTATGTATAAGATTCAGAAGATTTCAAGTGACACAGCATTTGTCTGATCAGAGATACAGAACTCTGGGTGTGGTTGAGACTGAGGTGGAACAGAGGAAGAACAAAGATGGCCAGAGAAGGGTTGAGAAGGGGCTTGAGGAGCAAAGATAGAGTGGGTTGCATGGATGTGACGATGTTGCCCTTTTATGGTTGAGCTCTTGAGGCCTTCAGTAAGTAGGGTGTGTGGTGTGGAGCCAATCAGCAGGGGCCATCAAGCTCTATTGGAAAGGGCATGCCAGTAGAGAAGAGTGGTGGTGCTTACCAAGGTGTGTTATGGTTGTCCATCTTCACCTTGGTCTTTTCCTGATAACATTTTGACATGACCATTTATTTCCATTTGCTCACACCAATTTCTTCTCCTTTATCATAGTGTTATATCCTGAGGACATCCTTGTTGTCCTTTTATTCTTAGATTGATCTTGTTACCAGACTTCTCCCTCCTACAACATTTCTCTTGCAGTGTTGTATGTTCTATACCTCCATTCATTGGCTGTGCATTTACTTTACAGGTTCAAGTCCTGTGTTCTTGCATACACCATTCTTTTTAGTCTATTGGTCTGTGCAGTGGTGATGTGTCACTTATTTCTCATTGTTTGTTGATTGTTCTATGTTTGCCTTAAAACTATACTTCACAATTATATAAAAACTAGCTAGACACTCCCTGTAACCCTAGCTAGTTCTGCAATATTCTATCTCACTACTTTGCTCCCTTCTCTGTGAGAAACCCTCTCCTTGGATATTGAGTCTCTTCATGAGTACTTCCCAAGGATAAGAAGCATTAGTCTGGAGCACAGAAGTGCAACATCATTACAAAAGAACTAGCTCATCCCTCCAACTCTTCCATTGAGAAGTAAGTCATCATATCTAACAAACTGAACCCCAGAAGGAGGATTGCTGGTTCCTCTTCCAATCCCAGCCCCTCCACTCAGTCCACCCATGCCCAGAGAGCACTTAGGCAGCATCTTGCCCACCAGGAGACTTCACCCTCTCCAGACCCTGCACAAGAAGAAAATTCCTCTGACAAAGAGCCACTTTTTCCAATCCCACAAGATCATCCAACCATTATCTACTCAGATCCTGCTAGACCACCTTTGCCTATCCCAGTTGATCCACCCACTTGCACACCTTCTCTGATAACCTTGACAACAACATCCAAGCCTGTTGAACTCAAGTTCACCATTTCTGCTGATTTCTCTGGAGATTCTGAGAAGGCATCATGGTGGATCAATGCCATGAAAGGGCATTTTGATGCCAATGCCTCTATCTTCACCACTGTTACACTTGATCCAGGTAGGATCAAGAGTAGTTCTGTATGGCTAAGATATTCAGCAATTGGATAAATCCAGGAGCTGACCAAGGGTTCTGCTTATATAAGCAATGGGACGTTCCAGTATACTGGCGAGGATTCCCCCTATAGGAGGCTAGAGCTGCCTTGTAGCAACAAGGTATCTGGATTGGTTACCAGGTCAATTCTGGAGCTGGATACCAGCCAAGATGTGGAGTGGTTACTACCAGAAAGAGAGAGTTCCAGAAGTGTATTCCAGATACTAGATGATAGTATAGGAAGAACAAGAATGGGAAGCTACTACTAAGGTTGCTGGGTTTATATAGTACTAGGAACTGCTCTAGGGCAGGTCCAGGAAAGGTGTAAGTAAGTGACCAAAAGTAGAGAACAATGGGAATTCAAAAGAAGAGAACAATAGGGTTCCAAAGATAAATGCGATGGCATTGCAAGAAGTAGAAGCAGAGAGCCATGAGAAGTGAAGATAAGAGATAAGACTAGTAAGTGAGAATGAGTAATCAGCTGATGAGAAGCCTAAATGAATGATCAGCCAATTGTGACATATCAGGGATGAGTCAGCAAACAAAGGAAAAACAAAGGAAAAGAAGTGTCATCCAGTTGGGTTGAACTGGAGACTTGGCAAAGTAAAGATCAGAGGGTAGGAAGAAGTGTAGCATAAAGGGAGAAAATGTAACAACCACCAATCCCCAAAAAATCTACACTCTCTTGAACAAGATGGGGGGAGGACCAGGAGTTCATTTTGCTGAGAAATGGTATGCCATTATGCAGAACTCCACTACCAAGAAAGAAGACAAGACTTTCAACAAAGTGGTTGATGACTTTAAGTTCCTTGTAATGTCAAAGGAGATGCAAGACACACCTTCAACACCCTTACTCAGACTGTTGAATGAAACAAAAGAGACAAGAGGATCATAGACAACTACCATTTTCAAGGCCATGTCCAGAAGTTTTCTAATACTGTCCTTCACTCCAAACTTGAGGACTCCTCTGTCATCTGTCAGAAGTTTGCCAAAGGGTTATACCTGCCTCTTCACTAGTTAATATTCTTGCAGAAAGACCTCCCAGATACCTATGAGAAATGGGTCAAAGATGCCAAAAAGTTCTAGGAGCACCTAGAGATAAACAACAACATCCTGAAGGGGGAGGATCACTCCTTCCCCCCCTTTTCCTCCTATATCAGAGACTTCAATGCTATGGACATCAATGCTCTCCAACTCTCCCCAGTTGAAAGGGCTTGCTGCCTATGTGACTGTCTTTGCTTCATCTATAAGAAACAAGGATGTTCAATACAAAACCATGGGAACTACCCAAACCAAAACCACATCCAATGCCCCTCCACCACTATCTGAGCCACCAAAACTATCCAGCCCTCCAAACTAGCACAGTATGTCCACAGTCTCAAGGCCAAGAAGAAGGAACCCCAGCAAATCATGCAGGTACTTCATGCCTGTTTTGATGATAAGGATTTTTGAAAAACATCTCCACTTTCTCACTCCCTAGCTCCTATACTATTGGCAGAACCATCCAAAAGGACAATATGAGTTTGTTTGACCCTTTCCCATGGAGCCAAAACCATCAACACCTCTACCCTGATTGATTGTGGGGCAACTGGAAACTTTATTGACCAGTCACTTGTTCAATGACTCTCCCTACAACCCCAACCACTTTCCAACCCCATGAGAGTGTACAATGTGAATGGAACAGAAAACCAACTTGATACCATCAAAACTAAGGCCTCCATACATCTCTTCCCAGATTATAACAAGACTCTCAACCTGATGGTCATTGGCTGTGGACACTTCCAAGTAATCTTAGATATGTCTTGGTTACAAGTGCATAACCATAAGATAGATTGGATCTCTAGAACCTTGTCCCTCTCTGATACTTCTTGCCTGACTTGCAAACCCACTGACACTATCCCCACCCAATACCTCTTGTGTTGGCTAGGTAGCAATCCTGATAAGAAGATCTTCTTCCAATTGAAAAAGCAGGAGACCTGGCTAAATGGGGAGTATATCTGCAAGACAACCCTCTCCACCAAAATAGCTTGCCAAACTCCAAAAGACCAGAAGGTCCTTTCAGACACCTTCTCCTCCTTCTCTGATGTCTTCACTGAAAAGACTCACAACTCCTCCCCCAACCTCACCCCTTTGATCATGTCATTGAGTTAAAGAACTCCTTTTCTCCTCAGGTCACAAAGACCTACCTGTTAAATCCCCAGGAACAAGAGGCTTGCAAAGCCTTTGTCAAGGAGCATCTAAAGACTAGCCATATCATTTCATCTAAATCCCCTCAAGCATCCCCTTTCTTCTTTGTCCCCAAGAAAGATGGCTCTCTCCACCTCTGCTAGGACTACAGATACCTAAACAAACATACTGTTAAGAATGCCTATCTTCTCCCTCTCATTTCCAATCTCATAGACAAGCTGAAGAACTTGACCACCTTTACCAAGTTTGATGTCCAATAGGGGTATAACAACATCCACATTCATTCTGAGGACATCTGGAAGGCTGCCTTCATCACCCCTCTTGGACTTTTTGAACTGACTGTCATGTTTTTTGGCCTTTGCAACTTGCCAGCCACATTTCAAGCATTCATGAACCACTCTTTCCACAACCTCACTGCTGAAGAGTGGTTAGTAATCTACATGGACAACATCCTGATCCACTCCTCTGATCTCTCTATTCACCATGCATGTACCAAACATGTCCTAGAACAAATGTGTGACCTACACTTATCCTTGAAACTTTCCAAGTGTACTCTTGATGTTCCAGAGGTGGAATATCTCAGAATGATTGTTGGTAGTGGTAATGCCAAGATGGATCCAGTCAAACTCTCCACCATCACCAAATGGAACCCCCCATCTATGGTCAAAGGAGTTCACTCCTTCATTGGATTCTGTAACTTCTATCAAAAATTCATCCCCAACTTTTTGACTATTGCTACCCCTCTACACCTCCTCACCCAACTAAACAACCATGACTATGGGGACCTGACCAGAAATCTGCTTTCTGTCACCTCCAATCAATCTTCACGGCTGCCCCCATCCCATCTCTTCCCAATGTTTCCAAACCATTTACCATCATGTCTGATGCCTCCCTCGCTGTGGTGGATGCTGTACTAATGCAGCTGGACACCAATGGCAATCTCCACCCCTATGCATACTTCTCCAAGATGCTAGGATCTGCTGAATGCAACTATAACATTTACAACCAAGAACTTCTGGCTACCATCCTCATCCTGGATGAATGGTGTCACTATCTTTGTGCCATGGGCCACCCTGTCACTGTTGTCACCAATCATAACAACCTTTCCTATATGTATGCCCCACAGAAACTATCCTGCCACCAGGCCAGGTAGAGTATATTCTTCCAAGATTTTGATGTCATCTGGAATGTCATCACTGGCTCCAAGATGGCCCCTGCTGATGCCCTCTCATGCAAGGATGACATAGATACATTCCTTGACAATACCCACTCCTCCATCATACCTGAACATACTGTGATCTGTGCTCTCAACCTCTCTCTCCAATCCAAATTAGCCTGTTCTGCTACATCCAATCCCCTCATCAAGAGAGCCCTTGATACAGCAGCTGACAACTCCTCAATGTTCTGTAACTTTCTCCCTTCTGACTGGCTCTACAATGGCAAAAATCTGTACTTCAAACATTGCCTGTACATTCTCAAACCTGCTCATCATGACCTCAACTCATCCTTGCACTCTTCACCTGCTGGGGGTCACAAGAGGATCTTTCACACACAACAATATCTCCAACAGGATTATTTGTGGCCTGGTATTGGCACCTTTATACAACAGTACATCTCTGGCTGTGCCACCTGTCAGACTAACAAGGTGAACACACATCCCACTATCCCTATGTTCTCCCCCCTTCCTTCCTCTGCCATCCACTTCTTCCAACAAATCTCCATTGATCTCACCTCCAATCTTCCTCCCATATGAAATCTGGACTCCATTCCGGTTGTGGTCAACCATGGTCTTATGAAGGGGGTAATTCTCCTCTCTTGTCCCAAGTCAATCAATGTGGCAGGTATAGCAGACTTATTTTTCAGAAATGTCTTCCCCTGCTTCAGTCTTCATGATGTCTGCATTTCTGATAGAGGTCTCCAATTTGCCTCAGCCTTCACCAGGGAACTCACCTGCCTACTCTCTTACAATATAAAACTATCTTCTACCTATCACCCCCAAACTCATGGTGAAATAAAACAAGTTAACCAAGAATTTGAAACTTATCTCCACATCTTCTATGAAGGATGACCACATTAATGGATGGATCTTCTCCATCTTGCAGAATTCTCTCACAACTCTGCCATCCATTCCTCCACTCATCAAACACCCTTCTTCCTGATAATGGGGTACCAACCCCACTCTTATCCAGCAATCAGAAAGACATTCCTCTCCACCTTATAAACCCATCTATCCCTCATCTCCAAAGCCTGAGATGAAGCCCTTGCAGCACATCAAAGAACCCAACAAATGATGAAAGAGTGCATCTCCTCCACTTTCTGCTCCTGGAAAACTGGAGACAAAGTCTGGCTGGAAGCCACCAACCTCTGCTTCCCCTATCCATCCAGGAAATTATCTCCAAAAAGGGTGGGGCCATTTGAGATCACCAAAGTCCTTTTGAACCTCACCTTTTGGTTAAAGCTTCCTCCTACCTGGAAATGCCATAATATCTTTCATGTTTCCAAACTTTCCCCTTATTGCACTTCCCCTGAATATTGACCAAACTTCCTATCTCCAACCCCCAACATAATCAATGATGAGGAACACAATATGAAGTCAAAACCATCCTCACCCATTGTTGGATAGGGAGATGACAAAAATACCTCATTAAATGGAAGGGCTATGCAACTTCTGAGAACACCTGGAAACCTGAATCAAACCTTGAGTGCACCACTGATTTACTTAAAGAATACAAAACAACCAGAAATCTCTAATGAATCACCATACCATCCCTTTCTGGCTGTTCCTGGCAACCATCTGTGCCTGCCTCCTTTTTATTTCTATTGCCCTCTTCCACTCTATTCATCATATACCCCCTCCCCACCATTGCACCATCACCTGAACATGTCCCTTCCCACTGCCCTCTCTTGCCTGGTCCAATCCTCCCTCCTTCCAAAGTTATCCTGCTATATCCTTTATGCTAGAATCTTGGAGAGTGCTTTGCTCATATATAATTTGGAACATCTTTCTTCATTCCCTAACAACATTGTTACCCATCCTGCAATATGTCTTTATCATCATACTCAAAGGGCCTTCAACACTTACCTTGCTCTAAAATCTTCAAATATAGACGATATATTCAATATCTCCATGATTACTGGATTATCTGTAGGCCCAATCACCACACTTGATCATTTACATGAGCTAGGTTTCAACCAGTTTATTGCCTCTTTGCCTCCTACAGAACTTGATATCTTCTTATCTATCTTCTATACTTTGACCAAGGATGAATGTAGTACCTACCTGGAAGATCATCTCATTGCCATATGCCTCCTACCCACTTTTGTTCTCCACTCTTCATCTCCAGTCCCTTATCCACCTCTTGCAAAGTGTCTGGCATCCCGTTCTAGTTCAGAGGATGACTCCTCCACCCAAGTCCTATCCCTGGATGTACCATCCCCCAATCATCCTACCTATCTTGACCTGCACTGGACTATGATCCATGGACAAGTTCTCTCCTTGCCCTTTCAAACTCTCCCCTCTGTTCCTTGTCCTTTTCCAACAGCTGATCAATCTCAACACTACTGCCACCATTGTCACCAGCTTGGTCACTGGAAACACAATTGTCCAACCTACAGCTACCCCCACTATCATATCTCCACCCCAGGACATCTCCCCATCTCTTGTATTCACTTCCAATGTCCCTTCTGTAACCAATGGGATCATGGAGATTGCTACTACCCCAACTGCTGCTGTGGTAACTGTGACAAACTTGGACATCTCATTGATGATTGTGTTGTTAGGGGCCTCAGTGTCATTGAGGAGGTTTCCAACAGAGATGTTGATGGAGTGGACAAATCTTGAAATGCTTGCACCAGGGATTCAAGCATATGAAGGGGGTAATGTTACAGTTGTCTGTCTTCACCTCAGTCTTTTCCTAATAATGTTTCAACATAACCATTTGTTTCCATTTGCTCACACCAATTTCTTCTCCTTCATCACAGTGTTATATCCTGAGGACATCCTCATCATCCCTTTATTCTTAGATTGATCTTGTTATCAGACTTCTCCCTCCTGTAACACTTCTTTTGCAGTGTTGTGTGTTCTATACCTCCATTCATCAGCTAAGCATTTACTTTACAGGTTCAAGTCCTGTTTATGCCATTCTTTTTAGTCTATTGGTTTGTGCAGTGGTGACATGTCACTTATTTTTCATTATTTGTTGATTGTTCTATGCTTGCCCTAAAACTGTACTTCACAATTATATAAAAACTAGCCAGACACTCCCTGTAACCCTCACTAGTTCTGTGATATTCTATCTCACCACTTTGCTCCCTTCTCTGTGAGAAACCCTCTCTTTGGATGTTGAGTCTCTTCATGAGTACCTCCCAAGGATAAGAAGCATTAGTCTGGAGCACAGAAGTGCAACATTATTATATAATCCTTTGCCCTACTAAGAAAATAATCATTGCTGAGGGCATCACTGTCCTCTTTTTCCTTATAGTCTACACCTACTTTGGCCTCCATGACAAAATTATTTTGAATCAAGGACTCCAATTTGCCTTCCAATTTGCCAAAGAACTGGGAAAACTCCTTAAATATGACCTATCCCTGTCTACCATGTACCATCCTCAAACCAATGGCAAAACAGAACATGTCAATCAAGAGGTTAAAACCTACCTCCAGATCTTCTATGGAAATAACCCCTCTTTGTGGTCAGAAAAGATCCCACATGCTGAGTTTGCTCACAATCACTGCCCTCATTCTGTTACTAACCAATCTTCCTTCTACCTCATGATGGGATATGGACCAACTGCCCTTCCATCAATCATATCCACCTCCACTCTCCCTGCAGTTGAGAAATGACTCAAAAACCTCTTGGCAGCCTGAAATGAAGCATTAGCTGCCCATGAACTTGCTAGGCAGGTTATGGCATCCTGGATGCACAAAAACTACACTCCATTCACCAAAGGAGACAAAGTATGGCTAGAAGTCCAAAACCTGAAATACCATGTTGCCAACCTAAAATTTGCTTCAAAATATGAAGGACCCTTTACCATTGTTCAGGTGCTATCTCCTATCACTTTCAAACTCTGCTTGCTGATACACTGGAAATTCACCCCATGTTCCATGCTTCCCTCCTATTGCTCTATTGCAAAAATAATATCCACAGCCCAAACTTCCCTAAACCACCACCTGACCTAATAGAATGCAAAGCAAAGTTTGAAATAGAATGAATATTAAAACACAAGGATTCCACCCAATTCCATTTCTTCCTGATCTGATGGATAGGATATCTGCTGGAAGATGACTCTTGGATCCCAGAACAGAACATAAAGAATTCAAACTCCACCTTAAAATAGTATAAAAAACTTCACCCCTCTGCCTTTCCCTCTCAGACTTAAACCACCACCATTGTCATCAATGTCCAACATGTCCAACCTCTACACTTCCTCCTTTATCTTGACTAAAAGCTCCATCACTACCAAACCCACTTACATTGCCAATACTCCCTCCAGTCCTATCTTCCATGTCATTGAATCCATCAATATACCACTATATGGCCTCAATGCCCATGATGGGCAACTGGATAAAGAATATCACATGAAAGTCCTGGACTATGTCATCAATTTCCACTTTACCATTATCATTTCCACTTCTTTAGATAGCAATTCCTCTCTCTTTGTACTCTATGGTGCCTTCCTTCAGGCTGAATACCTCTTACATTTCATTCCTTGTGAGGAATCCCATGTATCTGTCAATCTCCTCTACACCGTCATGACAAATGTTCACCAGAACTTGTCCCACCATCATCTCTAAATCACCTACCAACTAGAGCTTGAAGAGTTCCTTAAAGACTTATGTAGACTGATTCC
>JBBPKJ010001321.1:0-11409 GCA_038089195.1 Brasilioporus rufonigricans | reverse complement strand
ATGTACTAGCTAATGGGATGATCTCCAACACCTACAATCATATGGATTTTCTATTCATCCGCGATAGCCCTTGCTCATGACCCTTTTACCCCTCGTTGGATACAGTAGCAACTTTTCGTATATAGTTTATACCGTTCGATATAGAACTCCTCAGTCCGTTGTACCGCACGCGACTGAGGTGAGCTTTCATACCGTATTCTTTACCTACTCGAACTTACCGTACGTAGAACGTTGTCTCTCGATAGCCGCGTGCAACCTATAGTGCATATTTCTACAGAACTACAACCTGCCGCCGAGTGAACTAGGTAAGGTGACATTAATATTCACGTGCGTCCGACTTGATGGCACCAGTACTTGTACATACAGCGTTGAAAGGGTGACCCCAGATGGGACTGGAGGCTTTGCCCATCGTTATTCTTTTCTTGATACCATTTCACGATTGCCGCTGTGTAGGCGCACCCATCAGAGACTACGCAGACCTCATCTTCGTCTCGACTTCTGTGATCGAATGTATGAACCACACTTCCGAAATCTCTACGGAGATAGAGGCATGCATAACCATCATGACGTCAAGTTACTGATGTGATGGATTCGTTTATAACAGTTCATATCAACATCAAAATGTTGAATCATTCACTGGTCACTGTGCTCATGTTGGGCGTCGACGGAAACATACACTGGTGAAATCCGAGAATAAAGAACACAAGAATCCACTCCCTATGTGAACTCACAACTCCTGCACAACACGCTGCACAAACCACGTCACGTACGCAGGCTTGGGCAGGACGATGGGCACTTTGACCTGTCCGAAATTGTTATTACCCTCGTCGTGTTTCAGTTGCAGAAAATCACTAAACGTCCCAGACTGGACTAGCCGGATGGTAGGTCTGCGAAATACACCGCAAGTGATGAGCCAAACAATATTCTTGTTTAATCGTAACAGCTCTTCCTGCACGCGGTCTGGTGCAAGTACGAGATCGCTTGTGGAAACTGAAGAGCACATGTCCAGTAAAAGACGTATTTGGTGAGTAAGAGAACGGATATGTGGGAAGCCACACATACCTTGGTCATCACTGAGCTCGATGAAAAAGCCAATAGTGGCAGGAAGGCGTCGATCGTCGATCGTCGTGGTCCAATTGACGACCTTGGTTAGCATGTTCGGAGGCAAGGAAGACATGGCGGTTCTCAACTCTTCCTCGCCGACCATGCAAGATGGGAATCGAATGGCCACGCTGTCCACTGGGCGGTCAAGTAAGTGTATCTGGGTATAGGAGAACACTTACCCGCGGCGCTCGACGAATTGCATGATGGGAATGCCATCCACTGGATCGAACCCAGAGATCTCGACTACATCCCCGAGACGATACCGCCATAGGCCATCATGGGTCGTCAACACGACTTCGTATCGTTTTCCTAGCTCAACTTCCCACTACGACACAAATCAGCAAATAACCTCGTCTCGAAGTGAGTACCCACTGGTTGTTGCAGGGAACTAACCGAATCACTCTTGTTGACATCCAAAAACTCGATAATTTCATTGCTGGCCTGCTTGAATTGATTCAACTCGAGCGGGTTGTAAGGCAATCCAATCACGGCCTCCATGCTTCCATAGCGGAGGGGGTGTATGTCCGTGTTGGGACCAAGGAACCATTGGGCCTACGAGTGAAAGATGGTAAGGAGATGTGCAAATGATGTGCAGACCATGAACGTACCAATGGAACGGACGAGGCGAAGGAACCACTGGCCACAGCAGTGACCGAACGCAAATTTGGCCAAACGAGATCACACCACCCGGATCGAGAAGATGGGCGGCCAAGACGACGCAGCTCCTCTGCACGTTCCGGATCCGGAAAAATATTCATCTAGCGGTGATTCAGACTCCAATATATATCTCGATGACCGGTACTGACCTCGAGGTAATGCCGAACCTCGGCTACCCCATCTAAATCTGGGATAGTACCGTTCGCAATGCAGTCGACCACCATATCAAATTCCATGTTGAGGAGGCGCATCATTTCCACGAAAGTGCTGATGAACATCATCGTTATGGTCTCGAGGGACCTGCTACCGACGGAAAACAGCGTATGAATAAGAAGTAAAGAGCGCCATTTCTTAATGAAGCAAGCGGCATATGGGGCAGCGTGGTCAAGTACTTGCAAGATGACAGGTCAGCATGAAACAGAGGTCGAATCATTTGTACCATACTGAATGTTGTCATCTTGTCTTCATCTTTCTCGGGGTCCAGACACAAGCGTTTCCTCTCCCTGATCGCCGCAGCGGCCGATAGGAGGACTGTCGCAACAGGATGATCGTCTTCATCCACAACATTTATTCGCTTGATGATGGCAAGCCAGAATATATTGGCTCTGGTGCGTTTTCGGGAAGGATCAGAGATTGTCCAAGACTCGCTATCTGAGGACCTAATTTTTTCCAGATGGTTGTATTTGGGAAACCTCTTCGCAACCCCTCCAGATGTCGAACTGGAGCTGACAAGATAATCGGGGAGTCCAGGTGCCAATAAGTCGACTATAGCATTTGCCTTGCATGGTTTTTCAGAAAACCTCGCAATGAATGGGGCGTATACGTCATATGTTGTAAGAGGGACCGTTTTCCGGAATGCTTCGGAAAGGATCCCACCGTCCATTTCATCCATGAGGCCAGCTGTAGCATGGCGAAATTCGGTGAGCTCAGGAGCGGTCTGAACAAATTGGGTATTGTAATTTGCCCTAATTATCCTCGATAGAAGCCCGTCGGTGCGGTACTTCAACTGCGTGGAGAGTGATGGCGGATTGGAGAGAAGGAGGTCTGGGACAGTCATAAGTCGTGAAGGTAGGCGAGTGGGCGGTAGAACCTGACTTAAGTAGTTGTTGGCATCCGAAATGTGGACCCGAAAGGTGATCACGAATGACAAAATCCACCTTTCTTACGTGGTGAGTGTGATGCCGAGCAAGGTGTATCTGCTGCTAGACTCGAGGTTAGCCGAAGTAGCCTAGCTTCTAGGTCCTCTAGGAGGCCCCCTCAGGCCTGCTTCAGCCACCCTGAGCTCGAGGACCTCACTTAGAGTCAGTTTGACAACCAAGGATGGGGTGCTACATCGGCTAAAAGAAGTCTCTAAGCGGTGTAAGTGAAGTACCGCATCCGAGGGGTTTCACGGCCAGCCATGCCGGAGTTGCGGCGCTCAAACTTTCCCTGACAATGTGTTGCATAGAGTCCATTTCAGAACGTTGTGGCGGTTAGAAATTTTCCGACGCATAGGCGGACCCTAAACATGCATCTCCGACGGGAGTTATCCAAATATGGTAGGCACTGTGGTTCATTGTAGCCTCCTGTCAGGGAGCGGATTTGATACCGTGTAAGTTCCATGTTCTCCTGCTGCGACATTTCTACAACCAGGTACTTGATGTCGTCAGAAATGAGATGCCGAACGGGCATGTCTTTGCCACGAAGTACGACAACAGTGCACCTCAGTCTGTTGGAGGGATACTCAGATTCAAACTCCGGATGTTTCTAATTTTGGAGGCACTACAATGTTCTGAAATGGACTGTATGCCAACACATTGTCAGGGAAAGTTCGAGCGCCGCAACTCCGGCACGGCTGGCCGTGAAACCCCTTGGATGCGGTACTTCACTTACACCGCTTAGGGACTTCTTTTAGTCGATGTAGAACCCCATCCTTGGTTGTCAAACTGACTCTAAACGTCCCAGACCGGAGTAGCCGAATGGTAGGTCTGCGAAATACACCGCAAGTGACGAGCCAACCGATATTCTTGTTTAATCGTAACAGCTCTTCCTGCACGCGGTCTGGTGCAAGTACGAGATCGCTTGTGGAAACTGAAGGGCATATGTCCAGTAAAAGATGTATTTCGTGAGTAAGAGGACGGATATCCGGGAAGTCATACACGCCTTGGTCATCACTCAGCTCAACAAAAAAGCCAATAGTGGCGGGAAGGCGTCGATCGTCGATCGTCGTGGTCCAATTGACGACCTTGGTTAGCATGTTCGGAGGCAAGGAAGACATGGCGATCCTCAACTCTTCTTCGCTGACCATGCAACCTGCGAATTGAATGGCCACGCTGTCCACAGAGAGGTCGGCAAGTGCATCTGGGCATACAAGAGCACTTACCCGCGGCGCTCGATGAATTGTATAATGGGAACGCCATCCGCAGGATCGAATCCAGAGATCTCGATCATGTCCCCGAGACGATATCGCCATAACCCATCTTGGGTCGTCACCACGACTTCGTATCGTTTTCCTAGCTCAACCTCCCACTATAACAATGGTCAACGAGAAGCCTCGTCTCATGGTGAGTGCCTACAGGTTGTTACAGGGAATTAGTCGAGTCATTTTTGCTGACATCCAAAAACTCGATGATTTCACTGCCAATCAGCCTGAATTGATTCGACTCAAGAGGGTTGTAAGCAAATCCAATCACGGCCTCGGTGCTTCCATAACAGGAGGCGAGTATGTCTGTGCCGGGACCAAGGAACCATTTAGCCTACACACAGAGACGGTGAGGAGAGGTACAGATATGTACGGATGATAAACGCACCAGTGGTACAGACGAGGCAAAGGAACCACTGGAGATGGCAATGATTGAGCGCAAGTTCGGCCAAACGATACGACACCACCCAGGTTGAGAAGATGGCCCGCCGAGACGACGCAGCTCCTCTGCACGTTCCGGATTAGGAAAAATATTCATCTACTGATCATTCAGACTCCAGTATGGACTTCGATAGCCTATACTGACCTCGAGGTAATGGCGGACTTCGGCTACCCCTTCTAAATCTGGGATGGTACCGTTGGCAATGCAGTCGACCACCATATCAAACTCTGCATCGAGAAAGCGCATCATTTCCACGAAAGTACCGATGATCACCGTCTCTATGGTCTCGAGGGACCTGTTACCGACGGCAAAAAGTGCATGGATGAGAAGAAAAGAGCGCCATTTTTTTATGAAACAAGCGGCATACGGGGCCGCGTGGTCAAGTACTTGTAAGGCGACAGATCAGCGTAGCATGGAAATTGAGTAATTTGCATCGTACTGAACGTCGCCATCTTTTCATCATCTTTCTCGGGTTCCAGACACAAGTGTCTCCTCTGCATGATAGCCGTACCGATAGTTCGGTTGACTGTCGCGACAGAACGATTGTCTTCATCCACAATATTCATTCGCTCGGTGATCGCGAGCCAAAATATGTATGCCCTGGTGCGTCTCTGGAGAGAATCGGGAGTTGTCCAAGACCCGGTATCCAAAGACCCATTTTTCTCCAGATGGTTGTATTTGGGAAACATCTTCGCAACCCCTCCAGACGTCGAGCTGGACCTAGAGAGATAATCGGGGAGTCCAGGTGCCAACAAGTCGACTACAGCGTTTGCTCTGCACGGTCTCTCAGAAAGCCTCGCAATAAGTGGTGCGTATGCGTCATATGTCGTAAAAGGGACTGTTTTCTGGAATGTTTCGGAAAGGATCTCGTTATCCATGTCATCGATGAGGCCGGCTGTAGCATGACGAAACTCAGCGAGCTCGGGAGCGGTCTGAGCAAAATGGGTGTTGTAATTTGCCCTAATTACCCTCGATCGAAGCTCGTTGGTTCGACACCTCAACTGCTCGGAGAGCGATGGCAGATTGGAGAGAAGGAGGTCTGGGATAGTCATGAGCCGCGAAGGCGTAACGATGCAAGACGATCAAACATCCAGACTTCCATAAGTAGTTGTCTGGCGTCTGAAACGTCGAAGAGTCGACCTGAATATTGATGACGTTCAGTGTACGTCCCAGTACTCCATGGCGCCACGGATACAATTATTTTAATTAAATATACCTGTACAACATCAGCCCCCCCTAGCACCCTTGCGTGATCACGCCCAACAACCTCTCCACCTCGCTCATCGTCAGCCTCAACGGCGCGATCGTACTCCAACACCGGTCCAACACGCCCCAAAACGTCTCCTCCCCCAACACCGTCAAGCACATGTCTCGTATCGGCGGCGCCCCGCGACACGGCCGCACGCCGCGCAAAATATCGAGCGTCACCGCGCGGTCGTTGCGTCGGTGTGGGTATGGCAGGTCGTTGGTGGCGACCTAGAGCGTCGCGTCGAGACAACGTGCGTAAAGGCGATGGGATGACGCACCTCGAGACAGACACACCCAAACGAGAATACGTCGCTCTCGCGCGTGACAGGACACGGCGCCCCGTCGTCCTCGACGAGTGACAGAATCAGCTCGGGCGCCATCCAGCATGTCGAACCCGCAAGTAGGGACGTGCCCAGCTGCGCGGCACGCAACCCGGCATCTGTAAACGGGAGCTCCTCGACGACTGTCGACAGCCCGAAATCAGAGATGAGCGCGTGCCCTTCGTCGCTGATCAGGATGTTGGTCTGGGGAGAGTAGCGTCAGCATGTGACTCGACGGGGGACGGTGGGCGGGCAGAACGGACGCCTTTGAGGTCCCCGTGGACGACGACGGGTTTCATATTGTGGAGGTAGCTCACGCCGGACGCGATTTGCCTTAGCTACGGGGTACCGTCCGTGAATACGTAGCTTTATCGTCGTCACCACCTCACTTACCAACGCTAATCGGTCAGCGCAGACGTCTTCTCGTTGAATGTACTGCATGATCGTGCCATTATTGCACCACGGAGATACCATCGCAATAGAGTTGACCGACTGAATGACGCCGTACAGAGGGCAAATGTTGGCATGATGTAGGCGATGCCAGGTAGCGATCACTGCTTTCAAACGCTAAGTCGTTCGTTAAGAACAAGGAGACTGAACGATCGCACGAAACACACCTTCAAGAGTTTCTCGCGCACGTCATCCGCCACGATCTGATACTGTCGTAGAAACTTGAGCGCCACCTGTCTGGTATATGCGTTCAGCGCATACATCCTACCCAATCACTCCCAAAGGACGCTCATTGAACGTCCCAGTACGCACCGCTTTAGACTCCCCTAACACGTTCGTCCAAATCCCCGTCCAAACGTCCGAGAAACCTCCATGACAAACCGGATCTTGCCCCACCTTGTACACCTCGTCCGTTAGGTCGACCAGCAGCACGTTCCCATTGACGAGGAGCGTCTTGGTCACCTTTTCAAGTGTCGCCTTGTGTCGTGCGCGCTGCTTTAGCCGCGAGTAGCCGACGTGTTCCGGGATCCAGCGGCACTCGTCGTAGTTGGCGAGAGCGTGCACGAGTGGAGTGAGCGAGGAAAAGTAGGGGTGTATGGGGTTGCGTTGGACGGGGGAGGCGTTGCGCAGATGGACGTCGGAGCGGGACTCGATACCGACGTCAACCCAGATGGCGCCACCGTTGCAGGCGTTTTTCATGGCAGGAAGCAGCTCCGCCCTGCAATTTTGATCTTGCTCTTGAGCGTAAAGTATGTACAACGCCAGCGTCGGCATCACAGGAAACATCAAATGCGCCGACGTCCTGCAAGAAAAAGAAAAAGAAAACACGTCAACCGTGCATACCGAGGGGGAAATAATTGTTGTAAACTTGACCAGTGCGCGTTAGACTTCCATTTATGGTAATGTTACATAAGCTTAGAGCGTACACTTTTCGGCATAGTCTCTGGTTTATTTCCTCAGTAGCTTGACATCTACTGAGGGTAAGCCCTATTCTCATAGGCATTGCTACTATACTAACCTACTATAGTTCTCATAGGTAGTACTCATAATATCAGTAGCTTGACATCTACTGAGGTTCTCATAGTTCCTAGCTTAGACCTCTGCCGAGCAATTCCAACCTTACAATAACAATGAATGACCGCCACCCACGGATCGCTCCCAAAGTCCTCGTCTAGCAAGGCGAAACACTTATCTGGCAACACGAACTGCTGCTCTTCCGACGCGACCCCGAAACACACCTCCGCCTCCCAGAACCGCCAGCAGTCATCGAATCCCTCGAACCGGCGTCCCGTCTGCGCGTCCTGCTGTAGGAACGCATGAAAGCTGCCCAAGACAGCACGCCGCCGCACCTGGTGCCACGCGTGCTGCGCCTGGACGACCGTCTCCCCGACGACGACGCGACGAGTCAGCCGCCTGACGGTCTCCTTGTACGTCTCGCTATTACGGTACCGTAGGAACACCAAGTAGCGAATACACGTGTACATGATGGTAAGTTTAAAACCTTTTAATGCATCCACCCCTTGTGTGGGATTAATATCACGTGCGTCCGACTTGATGGCACCAGTACGTGTACAAAGGGTGACCCCCGATGGGGCTGGAAGCTTTGCCCATCGTTGTTCTTTTCTTGATCACATTTCACGATTGCCATTGTGTAGGCGCACCTATGTATCAGAGATTACGCACACCTCATCTCCGTCTCGACTTCTGTGATGGAATGTATGAACCACACGTCTGAGATCTCTACGGAGATAGAAGCATGCATAACCATCATGCTGTCAAGTTATTGATGTGGTGGATTCGTCTATAACAGTTGATATCGATATCGAAATGTTGAATCATTCACTGGCCACTGATCATGTTGGGCGTCGACGGAAACATACACTGGTGAAATCCGAGAATAAAGAACACAAGAAGCTACTCCCTATGTGAACTCATAACTCCTGCACAACACGCTGCACAATCCATGTCACGTATGCAGTCTTGGGCAGGACGATGGGCACTTTGACCTGTCCGAAATTGTTATTACCCTCATCGTGTTTCAGTTGCAGAAAATCGCTAAACGTCCCAGACTGGACTAGCCGGATGGTAGGTCTGCGAAATACACCACGAGTGACGAGCCAAGCGATATTCCTGTTTAATCGCAAAAGCTCTTCCTGCACGCGGTCTGGTGCAAGTACGAGATCGCTTGTGGAAACTGAAGGGCATATGTCCATTAAAGACGTATTTGGTGAGTAAGAGAACGGATATGTGGAGAGCCACACATACCTTGGTCATTACTGAGCTCGACGAAAAAGCCAATAGTGGCAGGAAGGCATCGATCGTCGATCGTCGTGATCCAGTTGACGACCTTGGTTAGCATGTTCGGAGGCAAGGAAGACATGGCGGTCCTCAACTCTTCTTCGCTGACCATGCAAGCTGGGAATCGAATGGCCACACTGTCCACCGGGCGGTCAAGCAAGTGTATCTGGGTGTAGGAGAACACTTGCTCGCAGCGCTCGACGAATTGCATGATGGGAACGCCATCCGTAGGATCGAACCCAGAGATCTCGACTACATCCCCGAGACGATACTGCCATAGGCCATCATGAGTCGTCAACACGACTTCGTATCGTTTTCCTCGCTCGACTTCCCACTACGACACGGATCAGCAAAGAACGTCATCTCGAAGTGAGTACCCACTGGTTGTTGCAGGGAACTAATCGAATCACTCTTGTTGACATCCAAAAACTCGATAATTTCATTGCTGGTCTGCTTGAATTACTGTCTTTTTCACTAAACTTGGCATCGTGAGAATTTGATGTAAAAACACGCCTCAAGTCTTCTCCCCACCATAGCGCCCCAACGCCTGGCCGGAATTCCACGGAAACGATACCAATCGACCCGAAATTACTCCCCGAACGTATCCCGGTTCGACCGGTAGAGAAATAAGCTCATCTCAAAAATTTGAAATTCTGTCCCACCAGCATTTGTTGTTCCAGTAAGCTACCTACTTTTTTTACATTATCCAGACCTCAAAAATGATGGATCAAGCATGCCCCAAGGTCAACAAACCCATCTGGATATACAGTGGGCTGTTGTTTGACTCTCCTATCATCTTGATGATGAACTGATTGCATTTTCCCTCGATATCTCTATCTGCACTGTACAACAGATCTGAGCTTACTTTGAGTATGCTTGCTTGGCCATGACAGAGCTATCAGATGAGGAAATATTCATGGTATTACTAAGGGTGCTCTATGTAATTACTCCTGAGGATGTGTTTGGTTGGTTTGCATATTGTGGCTACATCTGATATATTGTGATCACCCTGTAACATTACTGTACGATTGTGAATTGAACAGGAGATTACCAACAGCTTGTATGAAACAAGAGGTGTGAAGGCATAGGGAATGTGTATTGTAACCTATTGGTTATATTTATCTGGTATCTGTACTGTCTTCAGTAAGTCACTAAAGACGAAGTAAACTAACTACTGTCCAATGTAGGTATGCTTATGTAAGCTACCAAAATAGCGTACTAGCTAAATATCCAACACTCCCCCTCAAACATGAGGTAGTGTTTGCCTGTATATAGCATCTATAGCAGAGGTGAAGTAGATACCTTGAAGGAGTCCATTAAAATGGATGTAGATGTGTCCATAGCATGTATATCATGTCTGTGAGGTGGTTGCAATGCTGCGCTTGAGTGGTTACCCGATATGGTAAGTTGTGGCTTGGCTATCATAGCACTCTTGCTGCTGTATGCATGGTTGTCAATTGTTGCTGGTGATGCTGTCCTCATGTTTCACATGTTGGGGTCACTTCCCTGCTTTCTATAGCCCATGTACAATGTGTACAACATGTCAGTTATGCCTGACTTGGCTTCAATGCAGTTCTATGACTGGGTAAATCAATCACTTCTACTGACCTTTGTAGGTCATGATCTCAATTGTCCTTGCTGATGCGGTGAGTTCGGATTCTCTGGGGATTATCTATGGTGATATGGAAGTGGATTGGGTGGCCTAGGTGCGTCTGTCGTACCATGCCTGCACTTTCTGTACTGACCTACACCTTCTCCAGCTAGCAATTGCATTTCAAGTTGTTTTGACTCACAGCATGCGATGCTTGTTACACCCTCCATTACACATTGTCTCCCGGCCATTCCATCGCCATTGCCAATGCTTTGGCACTCCTGTTGGCCCTGGATGTCTCCCAATCAACCTTCCTCGCCTATATAGCCTCCTGGCCCTGTATCTTGGTCTGGCACATTTGTTCCATCGAAGCGCTCATTCCTGTCATGTCTTGGATGTTCCTGGTATGTGCTTGAGTCCCTCCATGCGACCGCTTTGCCCCCTGGATTGTCCAGCTCGACTTGGGCTCCCTGAGGTGAGTTTTCCTCTCCCTGGCACTCCAAACATTTATGTTCATGTTCTGACATGGTTGACAGCTTCTTCGGCCAGTCCCTGTCATCCTCATTGCGTCCTGATGCGCCTAGCATGTCCACTTCGACTCTGGTGGGTCTGTTTTCAAAGCTTGTTGACATATTCCTCTCCCCCTCAAGCTTGATGCTTGGGGGTTTTCCAGTGTGATTTGCTCCATATGAGGGTCTGTCTGGTGGCCCTGGTTGTTCAGATAAGTCCTTTGGGGCATCTTCAGGTTGGTCTGGGCACTGACTCATCCATGTCATAGCTAACAACATCAGCTTGACTCATTGTGAGTCATCACTAGTGCTGTTTGTTGTATCATCATTGCTGCCTCATCGACCATCCCTATGGCTTCCTAAGTCCTCTGGGTGGTCCTCGACATTGT
>JBBPKJ010001320.1:0-11412 GCA_038089195.1 Brasilioporus rufonigricans | reverse complement strand
CTATGGATTTGATCTCTGGCCTCCCCTCTATTTGTGGACTGGACTCTGTATTTGTCGTGGTTGACCATGGCCTTACGAAGGGGGTAATTTTCCTCCCCTGTTCTAAATCTATAGATGCCGCTGGCATTGCAGACCTCTTCTTTCGATATATATTCCCTCGTTTCGGTCTCCACAACACATGCATTTCTGACAAAGGCCCTCAGTTCGCCTCCGCCTTCGCTCAAGAACTTGCCAGACTCCTTTCCTATGACATCAAACTCTCCTTCAACTATCACCCCCAGACCAATGGAGAAACCGAACGAGTCAATCAGGAACTAGAGACGTATCTCCGCATCTTCTGCGAAGGAAGACCCCACCAATGGCTTGATCTCCTCCCTCTTGCCGAATTCTCACACAACTCCGCCACCCATTCATCCACCCACCAAATGCCATTCTATCTCATGATGGGATATCAACCCCGTGCTTACCCTCCAATTGGAAAAACCTTCCTCCCCACCCTAGAAACCTGCTTATCCCTCATCTCTAAGGCACGAGATGAAGCCCTGGCAGCACATCAGAAAACTCAACAATTAATGAAAGAGGACATCTCCTCCACCTTCCACCCCTGGAAAGTTGGTGACAAGGTTTGGTTGGAAGCCACCAATCTCCAATTCCCTTCCCCATCAAAGAAGCTCCTCCCAAAAAGAGTAGGACCCTTCGAAATCACCCAAGTCCTTTCCAACCTCGCATTCCGTCTCAAACTACCTCCTTCTTGGAAATGCCATGATGTGTTCCATCCATCCAAACTCTCTTCCTATCGTACCACCCCAGAACATGGACCGAACTTCCCCTCACCTCCCCTTGAGATTATTAACGATGAAGAACAATATGAAGTAGAAGCCATCATCTCTCACCGTGGCATAGGAACCAGACAAAAATACCTCATCAAATGGAAAGGTTATGCTCCTTCGGAAAACACTTGGGAATCCGAGTTGAACCTTACCAATGTCGGAGACTTATTAAATGAGTATAAGTTATCCCTAAAAAAATAATGAGCCGTTTCCCTACTCCCTTCTGGATCCTGTTACGGCTAGCCCGGGTAGGGATAGATGTAGCCTCTGGATCAAAGATTCGTCCTTTGGTCTAGTGCAAAGGATGTCGAGATGAATGAACTTGTTAAAGTTCCAAGAGCGCTCACTCGAAGTAGAGCGGAGTCTTCTGGGAAAGGAGATGGGATTTCAGAGGAGACTAGACTAGAGTACATGTTCGAGAAGGCAAGGTTTATATAAGTACAGGATCGATGCACAGACCAGGTTAAGGGCAAGTATGGAATGGAAGAGAATGTGATGGAAATCGGACACTTAGTAAAAAGAAATGACTAACGAGAATCCATGACTCGAACATGGGAAAGTAAAGGTTAGTCATCAGGAACTGAAAGTAATGAAGCGGAGACAGGAAAGTAAGTCGGAGATGAAACAAAAGAATAAGTCATAACAGATCCTCTTTACCCTTGCTTGCACCTCTTTACTCTTCATATCTTCTGCCCTCCTCACAATCTACTCCCACCATCACAGTCGCTGAGGTATAGCCTGAAACTATGTCTCGATCTAGTCTCCTGTCACTCTCCATCCAAGCATCCCTCCTCCCAGAACTACCCTGCCACATCCTTTATGCCCGAATTCTGGAAAACGCACGTATCATGTATAACATCAAACACCTGCCCTCCTTCGCTGATCAGACCCCCCTCCTCTCTGCTATACATCTTTATCACACCACCCGCCAAGCCTACAATATTTACGTCTCCATGAAACCCCCATTTGTAGACAATATCTCGGATGTGTCCCTGACTACTGCCCTCTCCCTTTCTCCGATCACCACGCTGGACTTATTACATGATCTAGGTTTTGATCAATTTATAGCCACTTTACCTACTCCTTCTCCTCAACTCACCACCGTTCTTCTCCCTATATTTAACATCCTCACTAAGGACGAACGTGCTGCCTACCAAGAACCCAACCTTATCTCTACCCAACCTTTAGCCAGCATACCCACCTCACCATCTCCACTCCCTCATCCTCTGCTCATCGAACGTCTCTCGACCCCCTCCCCAGACCCCACCTTGACTGTCCCCCTAGACGTCCCCTCTCCAGACCATCCAGACCACCTCGTCATTCACTAGAAGACCATCCATGGCAACGTGCTCTCCTCCCCCTTCCGGACTATCCCAGTCCGAAGCCGTCCCTTCCCCACTGACAGAACCAAAGATGAGTGCCACCTCTGTCATCAACGAGGACATTGGAAGGTCGACTGTCCATCATACGCCTGCCCCCATTGCCATATCCCAGCACCCGGACACCCACCTACATCCTGCCTCTGAAGTCAATGTCCCTTTTGTCTCCGCTGGGGACATGGTGATCGATACTGCCCCCACCGACGTTGTGGCAACTGCGACAGCCTGGGACACTCTGTGGATGATTGCATTATCTGGGACTCTACTATCCTTGAGGAGTCTTCTTCCAATCCAGTGGATGGAGCAGAACGAGAATAGTGAACTTTCACCGGTGGCTCAAGGCTACTTAGAGAGTAATGTTACAATTTCCCTCGTACATCGAGATACTTCATTATTTCTTTCTGTCATAACCACGCATTCCCCTTCGCTTATACTTCCTATGACTCCTTCCTCGCTATATTCTATACAGATAACGTCCTCTTGACTCCTCTCTTCTAACTGTCTTATACTTGGACTAACCCCTCCTACAACACTTCTCTTACAGTGTTGCGTATTCTGATCTCTTCACTAAATAGCTAAGCTCTTAGTCTTGCTGGTTCAATTCCAGCCTTCTCGCTTAGCTAATACTCGTTGTCTTTGTTGTCCTGGTCCAAGCGTGGGTAGATCCTTGTTTACCTTTATTTACTCTCCATTCTGACTCTGCTCCAATTGTACTATATCAACTAGCTTGGTAGTCGCTCTTGTCCCTTAGCTAGTTCTACACAATCCAGCGCACTACTCTGCTCACTCAGTGTGATCCTTGTCCCAAATCTTGTTCTCCAGATGTTGTGTCTCTTTGTGAGTACCTCCTGGTGTTCAAGAAGTTTAGTCTCAAGCATAGAAGTGCTCTCAATGTTACAGTCGGAGAGCATTCTAGACAGCTCAGACAACATGCCAGATGATCCTGAAGGGCATATGGAGTGGCCAGTTGACCAGTTGAACAGTCCAGCAGAGTGCCAGGATGAGACCACTCAAGGTTGGACAGTCAAGGCAAATGCCTACAGAAATGGTCAGGATGCATGCAGAGATGATCAAGACATACCTGGAGACATTGTAGATGATCCAGGAGGCCACCATGCCTATGCAGAGCTGACAAACAGTGTAGAGGGGTTGAGCACACAGGTAGATTGCACAAATGTGACAGTCGAGTCAGATAGCAGTGAAGATCCACAAACAGAGCCAGAAGTCGACAAAGATGTATCTGAGCATGGGCAGGAGAATGCCCAATGCAAAATGAAGCCTCCAGATGATGGTATAGACTGCGATGATGAAGACCATATGCTGAACCTAGTCAGTGAGGCATGAGACTATGCAGAGGTGACAGATGTGTTGCCAGACCATACATACAGGATGGACAATGTTAAGAACAGTCCAATTGACTTACCAGAGCTGCTGGAACCACCAGATGACACCGCAGATGCCACAAATGCCCAGAATGAACCACCCAGCATCAAGCTTGAGGGAGAGAGAGGAAGGTTGGTGAGCATCGATGAAGCATGTTACAATTACTCTTTTCTTCCTTCATTTACTTGTCCTTACCTTTGGCTAAGTACTTTATTCTGCACGTTTGAGTCATGCTTTCTCACTTAGTCAAGTTGTCTTACTAATTGGCCGATTATTTCATTTCGTTTAGTTATCAATTGTTCATTGCTGACTCAATATGCTTACTCTTTGCTTACCAATATGCCTACCCTCAACCTATACTTAGGATATATAAACCCTTTGTATTATATCCTGTAACCTTAGTCTAGATCTCCTCAAATTGTATCCCCTTGAATAAAAGACTCCTCTCTACTCTCAAGTGAGAGCTACCATTGAACCCTTTGAATCATCGATTGCATACTTGCCTAGACCAAGTACTACTCCAGTATAATTCACAGCTAGAACCTAGGACCAAGATCTTTTGAGGCTAGGCCTATCCACAGATAGTCATAACAAAAGATCTAGACTCACAAGAAATGACTGCTCTCTAGCCATCACCATTCCACCCAGACCCCCCACCTACAAACCTAGACTCTGGGACCTTTGAATCACTTGAACACCCCAGACCCAAGAAACCTCAGAATCTAGCAATGAAGAAGACACCTCCAATTCTTCTGACCCAGACATTAATATTCATTCACCCACAAAACAAATCATCGACCAAGACCTAGCTCACCACTTATCCTCTGGAGCAACCATTCCCAGAAATCCCATGCCACCATCCCCAACCCCAGTATGATGACAATCCACCTTTCAGCTTCCTCCACAAAGTCCTAACCCAACCATGACTACTAAACCTACTGAACTCTGCCTCAATATCCCAGAAACCTTCAATGATGACTTTACCAAAGCAGAACAATGGCTCAACTCAGTAGCTTTCTATCTTCATGTTAACACTGCCATCTATGATAACAATGATAAGAAGGTAGCCTTCACCTTATCCTTTATGACCAAAGGACCTGCCCTTACTTGGGCAATCACATTCCGATCCACTATGATTACCACAGGGAAAGTCACTGCCCTCAAATATGATGACTTCATGGCAAAATTCCAAACTGCATTCAAATATTACAATGTGGAATCTAACTCAGTTGCTTGGTTAGCCACCATCTGTATGCTCCACAATAAGTACAATGACTCCTATTCTCCCACCCTGGCTGAATACACTGCTCAGTTCCAGAACCATGCAGTACTAGCCAAACTTGAACTCTAAGACAACGTCCTTATCAAATATTACTCAGCTGGACTACCAACTTGGCTGATGACTAGAATTTATTCCATGGATTCTGTACCAAAGAAAGCTGAAGAATGGTACGATAAAGCCATCCTCTTCTACAAGAAAAACCTTAGAGCCAAAGAAATTGCCAAATGAAACCAACAACCCAATCACCCCTTTTTTCCACAACAACAACAAGCCCCTTCCAGAATGGAGAAAGACCCAAATGCCATGGATGTAGACATGATACAGCTAAAGAAGCTTTCAACTAAAAAAAGAGAAAAATATTGAAAAAAAGGACTTTGCTTTAGGTGCAGACAACCAGGACATCACAACTTTGAATGTCCCCTCAACAAAAAGATAGTAGCCAAGGTCAAAGAAGAATTACCAAAACTAGTTGAACTAGAGGATGATGAAAAAACTACCATTAGGAAGGTAGAATTTTCCCTTCCAGTAAAGGATTTTTGAAACAGGGACCTCGATCAACATGATTGTCCCCTAAGAGTACTCATGTAACAGTAACAATGAAATCAAACTCCATGCAAATTCCCCTAGAACTCATTGTCCCTAGTACTCTAAAAACCATCAAAACATCCATCCTTGTTGACAGTGGAGCAGATATCAACTGCCTAGACTGGCAGTTCATACAAAAACACCACCTACCTACCACTTGACTCTTCCAACCAATCCCTGTACGAAATGTAAATGCCTCCATCAACTCCTTGGAAAAAATCCTTTTTATCACCAAACTTTTCTTTTCCATTGAAGGCATTGCTCAGAAGGCCTTGTTTCATGTAATAAACTGCAGAAATCAGAATGTCATCCTTGGACTCCCTTGGCTGAAAGAAGCCAACTCCACTATAGATTGGAAACAACAATAACTATCTATCCTCGAATCCATTGACAAATCCTCTGAACTCTACCAACTTCACACTTCAGCATTAAATCAACAACAAAACAAAATAACCCCCCCTATAAAACCACCTTACCACACTTTAGTAAATCAAGTCAATGACACTCGATTGTTTGACTATCTCAGTGAAGGCGATACCTCCACCCAATACAAAAGCTCAGAAGACTTCATCATTAGAGCTAAGCAAAACAGGATCTTAAACTGAGTCATGATGTTTGGCACCAAATTTGCACCCCTAGGCTCTCTAGTTGTACAAAAACTTACCCTTGCTATGGAATTAGCAATGAACACTGAACTTGCTAAACCAAAACCAACCCTACTGCCTGAATACCAAGAATTCACAGAAGTCTTTTTGAAAGAAGCAAATGATCACATTCCGCCCTCCAGACCTTATGACCATGCCATCCACCTTGATGACACCTTCATACCTAAGATTGGGAAATTATATCCTCTCACAGTAGATGAATGAAAACCATGGAAGAATTCATTGAAGAAAACCTAGCCATCTACAAAATTCAACCATCGCAATCCCCACAAGCCTCTCCATTCTTCTTTGTTAAGAAAAAGGATGGATGACTCCGCCCCTGTCAAGATTACCGATACATTAATGAACATACCATCAGAGATGCCTACCCACTACCCCTTATCTCAGACCTTATTGACAAACTCAAGGACACCAAAGTGTTTACCAAGTTTAATATTTGATAGGACTATAACAATGTCCGAATAAAGGACAGAGACCAATGGAAAGCTGTGTTCATTATCCACAAAGGACTATTTGAACCGCTCATCATGTTCTTTGGACTCACCAATTTCCCAGCAACCTTTCAAAGATTCATGAATGATTCCTTCAGGGACATGATCACTGAAGGATGGCTAGTCATATACATGAACAACCTCTTAATCTTCTCCTCTGATAAGAAAACCCATGAAGAACAAACAAAGCATGTACTCCAGAGAATGAAGGAATTAGACCTTCATCTTAAACTTGAGAAGTGTTCCTTTGCAACCAAAGAAACAGAATACCTAGGAATGATCATCAAACCAGGACAAGTAGTCATGGATCCTGTCAAGCTTGATGGGATCACCAAATGGCCTACCCCTACAACTGTAAAAGAAGTCTGCTCCTTTCTAGGATTTGCCAACTTCTACCAATGATTCATTCCAAACTACACTGACATCGCCCATCCCCTTATTGACTTAACAAACAAAACCTCACCATGGAACTGGTTCCCCAAATGTGTCAAAGCCTTTGATACCCTGAAAGGCCTATTCCTCCAGAAACCAGTACTCTGACTCCCAGACACCTCCAAACCCTTTGCCATAGCAACTGATGCATCAGCCTTTGCTTCTGGAGCTATTCTTCTCCAAACTGATGAAAATGGAGAATGGCACCCCTGCTCCTATCTATCCCAGTCCTTTGGACCCACTGAACAAAACTATGACATATATGACAGAGAACTATTAGCTATTTTATAAGCTCTGAAAGAATGGTGACAATATCTCCTAGGATCCCCATTCCCTACCCAAGTCTTCACCAACCATCAGAATCTTACTTATTTTTGAAAACCTCAACAACTAAATCGACGACAAGCCCAATGGCTTTTGGATATCTCAGACTTTGACCTAAAAATGATTCATGTGCCAGGAAGACCCCTAGCTGGACCAGATGCCCTATCATGATGACCCAACTTTGCCCACCTTAAACTGGATAATGAAGGAATCATGCTCCTTCCACTGTCTCTTTTCGTCAATCTTATTGACTCTGGACTTCAGAATCTCATTACAGAATCCTTGGCAACCAACCCCCTTGTCCTAAAAAAATTGCAAGACATAGATGATCTCCCTTACCAACTCCGTTCACAGTTATCCGACTGGCAACTTATCAATAATCTCCTCACCTACAAAGGACGAGTCTATGTCCCACCTACTGGAGATCTTAGAAGGAATACCCTACAATGATGCCATGATCACCAGTCAGCCAGACACCCTGGAATTCTTAAAACCTGCCAACTTGTTATCACTGAATTCTGGTGGCCTGAACTTGCTACCTTTGTCAAACAGTACATTGAAGGCTGCTCTATTTGCCAACAAAACAAAGTCAATATCCACCCTTTCTCCCTGCCACTTGCTCCCATACCCTCTACAACCACCCTTCCTTTCAGACAACTCTCCTGTGACTTAATTACTGACCTTCCCATCTCCAATGGCTTCAATTCTTTATTGGTTGTGGTGGACCACAGCCTTACTAAGGGGGTAATTCTCTGCCCAACCAAGAAATCCATCACTGCTGAAGGAATCACCTTACTTTTCTATCACAAAGTCTTCACCCATTTCAGACTATATGACAAAATCATTTCAGATAGAGGACCCTAATTTGCATCATCCTTTGCAAAAGCACTTGGAAAACTCCTAGGATATGACCTTTCTCTATCAACTGCCTACCACCCACAAACTGATGGAGAAATGGAGAGTCAATCAAGAAATTGAAACTTATCTTTGGATCTTCTGCAGAGATCAATCTTCAACCTGGACAGAACATATTCCCATGGCAGAATTTACACACAACCACCAACACCACTCTGTCACCAGCCAATCACCATTTTCCCTCATGATGGGATATGAACTCCATCCATTCCCAACAGTTCTTATCTCCTCTAATGTACCTGCTGCAGAAACCTGTATTAAGGCTCTCACCACTGCAAGAAACAAAGCCTTAGCATCCCACCATCTTGCTCGACAAACTATGTTATCCCAAGTAAAGAAACCATTCATTCCCTTCTACTGTGGACAAAAAGTATGGCTAGAAGCCTGAAACCTCAAATAGTCACATCCAAACCCAAAATTTGCACCACAAAGAGAGAGACCCTTTGTTATCACAAAAGTTCTATCCCTGATCACTTACCAACTTCGCCTTCCCACCACATGGAACAAAATCCACCCCATCTTCCATGCTTCCCTTCTAACCCCATATAAAGAAAATGAAGTCCATGGACAGAACTTTCTGAAGCCACCACATGATCTCATCAATGGAAATGAAGAATTCGAAGTTGAACAAATCCTAAAACACAGGAAAACTCTAATGGGATTCTGATTCCTGATCCAATAGAGAGGATACACTGCTGTGGATGACTCATGGGAACCAGAAATGAACCTAAAACATTCCAAGTCTGCCCTAGAAGACTATAAAAAACGACTCCCCACTGTCTTCCCTCCAAAACTCTCAGGATGAGGAGCATCTATGTGAGTGCCCCCCTGCATGTTACAAAAACAAGACCACTATCTTCAATTTCTTGCTCTCTTTCTTCTCTTTGAAATTCTTGGATTCATTCTGGTAGTAATTCTTATCGCTTTTCATTCAAAATTTCTAAACCATTAACCTTTGTACAAAAATATGGCCTTTTGTCCTACTTCTCCCTCTGGCCTTTCCAACACTGAGTCTTTTATCACAATGTCTTCCACCCAAGCCATTCCTGGATGGAGTGTCACTGCTGTCCACCTACCACTCTTCAAAGGACAATCACAGTCTAATCCTCCTGTAGAATCAGTAGATCTACCCATCTACACCCACCACATACGCTCCAAATTACCCAGTGAAATTTATGCTGAACGACTCCTTGCCTATACTCAAGATACTTGCCTCGCTATCCACATTACTTTCCACTTAGACATCAGATTCCCTCTACTCGCCTTCTATGAAGCATTCCTCCAACTCCACCGACTCTCTGTGGGAAATCCACAATCTCATGACCCAGGATATGCCTTCCTATCCACTGTTATCACTAACATCCACTCTAATCTTACTGCCTCTTTCACCCTCCTTGCTCACCAACTTGAGATGGGGGAGTTCCTAGTAGACTTGGACCGATACCTACAAGAATTGGGCAGAGAAACCCATTCTCCTGTAGCCCTACCTATCACATCACCTCCTTCTGCCTCTTCATCTCCCCTAGACACAGAAGAACTCAGAGCACTAGAACGAACTGAGTATGCTTGGCATATCGCTGGACAAAACCAACCTTTACCCTCCAACCACTCTCATTACCCAGAGACTTGTTACCAGTGTCATCACCTTGGACACACTCACATCCAGTGCCCTGCTTACCAATGCCCCAATTGTCTCAATTGGCAACCTGGACATACCCAAGGATGTTGCTCTGCTCAACAACACAACAAACCACCACCTTCCAGTTCCTTGTCCTCTAACCGATCCCACTCTCAACTGCCATCTTATTATTCCAGGAGAAGTATCTCTCCAAGACCTATGAGATCCCCTCATTGACCACTCATAGCATGAATTTCCACTGGAAGATGTCCTCCCATCCCTCAATCTCCCTCTCTGGGAGATGAAATCTATAATAATAATGTATACACCAACATGACTGGCTCTCCTACAGACTGGTATCTTAATCTATGAAAGCTTGACTCGGTGTTCAAGCATAAAAAGGGGATCATGTTATGATTACTCTTTTCTTCCTTCATTTACTTGTCCTTACCCTTGGCTAAGTACTTTATTTTGCATGTTTGAGTCATGCTTTCTCACTTAGTCAAGTTGTCTTACTAATTGGCCAATTATTCCATTTTGTTTAGTCATCAATTGTTCATCACTGACTCAATATGCTTACTCTTCACTTACCAATATGCCTACCCTCAACCTATACTTAGGATATATAAACCCTTCATATTATATCCTGTAACCTTAGTCTAGATCTCCTCGAATCATATCCCCTTGAATAAAAGACTCCTCTCTACTCTCAAGTGAGAGCTACCATTGAACCCTTTGAATTATTGATTGCATACTTGCCTAGACCAAGTACTACTCCAGTATAATTCACAGCTGGAATCTAGGACCAAGATCTTTTGAGGCTATGCCTATCCACGGATAGTTGTAACAAAGCACTTACCAGCACCAAAGCAGGTGCATCAGGAGCATCTGGAGATGTCAAGGACCAGAGGGACTGACCTATGGACCTATGGAATGCATCAGAACATCAGCAAGAATGTCTGGAGCAGGAGAAGAAAGAAAACTCACCATGGAGTGCTCTAGATGTGCAGGTGAAGCCAAGAGTTGAAGTGAACACATCAGTGACATCCAGATGCAATGAGGATGCCAGAGGATGGCCAAAGAAGCTGTCAACCACATCAGAATGCGAACGTGAACATTCAGAGTGCCAGGGGGAGGAAGACTCACCTCAGGGAGCTCAAGTTGAGCTGGATGATCTAAGTGGCAAAGTGGTCACATGGAGGGACTCTATATGATACCGGGCATGTCCCAGATGCAACAGGAATGATGCCAATGTTGGAACAAATGCACCAGCTCAAGATACAGGGCCAGGAGGCCATATGGGCAAGCAGGAGGAACCAAGAGTGTACAAACACAATTGGATGTGTCAAGTCCACATGAAAGATATTGAATATGATGGAGATTGATGGTGGATGGACAGCGCAGCAAGTGACATGTGTTACAACTCAAAACAAGTCAATACAAAGATGCTAGCTGGTAACCAGTCGAGTCAGCACAGGAAGCACAACCACTCAAGGATGAACATACCT
>JBBPKJ010001319.1:0-11416 GCA_038089195.1 Brasilioporus rufonigricans | reverse complement strand
CTGATTTAGCTGAGTCAAAGGCTGTTACTCTGCCTGCTGATCTTCAACAGCTAACTAGAGCACACATGGCCATCCTTCGTGCTAACATCAAAGACAGCACTGGGGTCATTTACAGTCGCTCATCTACACATCTTGGGAATTCACTTATCTTGTTTTACCCTCGTGGAGATCGTTCGTTCCCACCAGTCCCTGGGAGTATCAAATACATCTACCAAGAGGGAGGCTTGTTTCTTTTTGCAGTTCAAAGACAGCGTCCATTGAGCATGGCGGTAAAAGAAGCAGATACATTTTGTGTTTATCCCCACTTGTTGTAAACTTGACCAGCGCACTTTAGACTTCCTTTTATGGTAATGTTACATAAGCTTAGAGCGTACACTTTTTCGGAGTAGCTTCTAGTTTATTTCCTCAGTAGCTTGACATCTACTGAGGGTAAGCCCTATTCTCATAGGCATTTACTACTGTACTAACATACTATAGTTCTCATAGGTAGTACATTTAATATTAGTAGCTTGACATCTACTGAGGTTCTCATAGTTCCTAGCTTAGACCTCTGCCGAGCAATTCCAACCTCACAACAGGCAGGAGCAATGGCAGGGACAGGAATGGTAGCAAGAGTGGGGCTGGAATCAAAAGTGGAAGCAGAATCTGTGGTGGCAGGAATGGGTAATAGAGCAAAACTGGGATTCTGTAGAGAAAGATTCTGCATAGAAGTAGAAATGGAATGTGGCACAGCAGCAGGGCCCAAGGTGGATTTGGACCCTTGAGCTGTGTCACCTGGACTGGCAGCTGTTTTGGACATGACATAGGTACCCTTGAGCATTGCATGCTCAAACTCCTCTTCCCAATCATTGGACTGTGTCAGTTGGCCAATGGATGAATTACCACTTTCAGAGCTGTCAAAAAATAGGCTGTTATTGAAGAAATTGAGTATGTCTTGGGCCCAGGGTGTGTTGGAGAGCAAACGTTGACAATAGAAATTGTGGTACTGGAGGTATGGAATGCCAGATTTGTCTCCACTCTTCACCAGCAACTCTTTGTTGCCAGAAAGTATGAAAATTCCCTAATGTAGAGCTTTGTCAGTGAAATGTCACATAATGAACAGTTAGTAGCTAATAACACACCACAATGGCAGCAGCAGCAACCATCCCAGCAGTGGTGTGGCACAACTCCCAGATCTTGCCTTTGGTCTTCGGGCCAGGCACATAACTTTAAGAAAGAGATGATTTGCCAAAAAGCGCTACCTTAAGGATCTATAAGAGAATAATAAGCATGTCATCAAAATCTAGTTGAGAATGGAATCACCTTCACAAGCACTGCAAATTTGAGAAATGTTGCTGGGCTCATGTCACTGCGATTGGCAAATAGTATGGGTGCAAACTTTGTGTATTTGCCATGTGAGTTAATGAGCAGTGCATGACACTCAACCTGAGAATCTCAGCAGAAGTCGCAGACAAAGTATTCAGAAGGGAGACCAAAGATAGTGCCAGCAGTTGACTTGATGTCAGAGACCATCTCAGAGCGAACACTGCCAACACCCTTGGAGAACTGGTGTGCATAAGATGAGAAATTAGGACCTGACTTGAGTGCAACACACTGGCAAGAATTGACACTCACATCACCTCCAAAGTTCTTGTGGGTCATTAGTGGCCAGTATGCATGAGGGACAAAGGCAAACAGCTCAGTCTTGACACCATCCTCAATAGAGCATGGTATCAGCCAATGCTCCTCACTGCTGAGATTGATGTTCAGGTTTTCAACCAGGGGGAAGATTTCAGCAGTGATCCAGAGGCAATGGGTGATGGAATACTTGCAACCATAAAATCGAACGCTGTCTGCCTTGAGGGCATGAGCCAGTTTGCTCTCTATCATATTACCTTGTATATGTTGCTTCCTGCCGCTGGACTTCTGGGCTTCCAGCAACTTATTGCATTTGATAAGAACCTGGTACTTCCTGCACAGGTCTATGAGAAGCCCTTGTGTCTGCACGAGGGCCTAGATAGAGTTAGCAAAAATGGGCCTTGAATTACAAGTAGTGTAGATGTGACTCACCTGACTGAGTTGCTCGACTGTAGCTCCTCCTATGGCAGATGTGGAGGCTGCTGCAAGTGCCTCCCAGATCTTCTTGAGCTCTTCATCCGAATCAGAATCAGAAGGCAATCCCAATGAATTGAAGGTAGTGTCATTATTGTCATCATCGTCACCATTGATGTGAGCAAGCTCATGGGTAAAGTCTTCCTGCAGGGGACGTTGAGATGGCATTATGTCAGAATCAAAGATAGACTTGCTGAGAGAAGACTGTAATGACTAATGGGGGCCACAAGGACTAGTACTACAACTGTGCAGTCCTTTTAAAGCACAGGCAGACTTGTAACTTGACTGGATGGAGATTGACAAACATCGTTGAGCCTGCTGGCAACCTGGGCAGTGCAATAGAATGTCATTGACAGTGTAGCTCATCATCACCAGTATCTCTGACCTCCGAAATAACTTACCTATGTAATAGTGTCACTTGACATATGTCAATGCACACTACATACTTACCAGCTCACTCTAGGCTGTCAGGACCAAGGGTCCAGAAGATCTAGTTATTAATAATCTTAGTCTTATCAATACACATGTTCTTGCAGTGATTAACTTATTGTGTAACCTATATCGAGGAGAAAACAATTGGAAAATCTAAAAATTACATCTTTGTGCATGTATAAACATGTCCCCATTAATAAAGTCAACAAGAAAGAAGTCACCACAATGAGAAAAATCAGGCACAAGCAATGTCCCACAGATAACAGACTGAAGGCAGATAAACTCTACAGAAGCACAATTGTGTGAATGGAAACATCTCAGATGTAAATCATGGTCCACAGTACATGGAGGACCAGTTGGAGCATCCATAGGCAGAATGAGTGCAAGATCAATGGTGCAACCACCATGAATGGTATACTTGAGTAAGAAAAGGAGCTGGACAACAATAATCTTCTCATGATCATCATCTAGTGTATGTACCAAGGCACAGTTGTGCCATTCATGACCATGAAAACTTGGACTACACCATAAATAATCAGTTGTGAGCTTCCAATCCACCATTGACTCATAGTGAACCCTGAGGAATCGGTGCTCCTGTAACTGCATAGCCTAATATCAGTCAGTTGGCTATCACACAAAAATGCAACACACCTTTTCATGGGCCATGATTTGTATTGGTCCAGGAAGTGGGACTTGACCAACAAGGTAGAGGTTGTTGATGAATACCATGAGCTTGCAATGGAAGTTCTGGAAGGCTCAATTCCCTTGGTGTGCCGCCTCCACTGCCTCAAATGTAATGGAAGCTTGAGGAGCACCAATGTGATGATGCATATTGATTATGTCTGCCAGTGGTATGGAATTTCCCACTGCAACGTCATCCTCAAGCTCTTCCAACACTTCAAGTTTAGAAAGTATAGCATTCTGACATTGTTTCTGTAGTTCGGATATTCGGCCTCGCAGCATCTGTGAAATAAATGTTTTGTGGTCTAGTTGAGTGATCTAAAAAAAGTAAGCTAGGCTTATGTTGACAAAGTGCACTACAAGAGAAGAGTACCTGGCTGGCAATGTCTTTTCCGTTAGTTTGATGTAAATAGTATTGTTTGATAGGTCCATGTTCAGACTTGTTTGGGTGGATGGAGAAGTTACAAGATATGCCCTTCTCCCTGATGTCATAAAATGCATGTTTTGCAGAGTGTGCCTTAGGAAAGTTCCAGCTTTTTGACCCTGGAGTCATGTTGATGTATATCTTCAAGTAAATTAGCACTACATTATGATAAGAAATGAAACAACTTACATCAAGCAGGTCTTGAAAGACCAGGAGCTCAGCTTCACCTTCCATGAGAGTCTGCTCCATGTGTACATCAAGCAGGATATACTGGTGATATCATAGGTAGCTGGCTATGCACTGGAGGAGTGCATAGCCTGCTGGATCAGTCTGGCATGTGATGACATTCTGAGTTGTATAGAGAATTTGCTGGATAGGGTGAATAGGATCTGAGGCATTAGCAGTCAAAAATAATGGTAAGACATTTTGCTACATATCTTTGCAATGTCATGGAGCTTGTTTCCATCATTAAATGAAATATTCATTATACTAGAAAAGTGGTTGAAGTTTCACCATCAAGGAAAAGATTCATGTCTGTAAACAGAAAAGGGCAAGTTTTCCATTGGCAAGTGAACAGAATATTTTGCTCACTGTGTGTCAACTGTCTTCATGCCATCCTGGCCAAGGGCTGCAATGTGTGACTTGACCCTCTTGAATAAGTGATTATCCCACATGCCACTATTGCCTGCATGTAACAGATCAAATAATAGGGAATGGTGAGGTTCAGAGTATGAAATCATCCAGAATGCGTTCTGGTGGTTGTCATGAGGACAAGCATAGTTTAATGTTCAGTGAAAGCTCACCTTGATAGGTCTCAGGCCCATTTCCTTCAGTGCCTTTTCTCCTGCAGCATAATCTTGCCTATACAATTCGAGGCGAATTTTGGCTTCCTCAGTGGTTCAATGTGGATAGTCTGTCAAGTGATTAGTAAAATTCCCTGACAGAACAAGACAAATAGGACAGGAACAGCTGGAGTTAACCCCTCATATCAGTGCCATTACATGTCTATTGAGACTCAGATTAGTAAGGAAACAGATTCATGATTGAACAGGGGGACTTAATGTTCTTCATAATCACCAGACAAGATCAAAATGATTGGAAATAACAACTGTATATCATCAAAACACTTGTGTGCAAATTCTGTCTTTGAAAGAAGAGCAACTGTCTCTAGCAGCTTGTGAAATGAGTTGTGCCAGACAACTCGTTTGAGATTAATGTATGACAGTTTTCCATCTTCCTCCGAGTCTTCAGGAATCTGATTATTACAACAAGATCATTAGTATCTCATTTAGATTGACATGATATTAAAGGCAAGCCTCATGATTGGCAGCCACCCAATCAAATGCCCTCCACCAATTCCTTTTCCATTCCTTATGCTGGTGGGCAAATTCCTGCATCAAGCAATCACTGGATAAGCTTTGACAGTGCCGAATGACAATAGCCATGTCTTATCAGCATATAGGATGAATGCAAAGGGGATTCCATTATCAGCAGGTATTGAGGACTGTTCAGAGGGGTACAAATTTAATATGCTGATGGTATAAAAACTATTATTATAGTCTTGTGTACATACTTGGATTCTCCACCATTGATTGGCCATCCAAGGCTCATCAATGAATTGTTCATATCAAGTCCCATTGTGCTTGTACAGACACTGGGCATCCCAAACAAAATATGGAGCCAGAAGTGGGTCAACAAGGAGATCCATTGCCCAATCCCATAGTGGTCACATATACATATCAAATCCGAGAAGACCAATGTATGCACCTCACTGGATTAGAACAGAAAGCATTTGATTGAATAAAAATAAAACCTACAGGAGTAAGCTGCTCAGCAGCACTCTTCCAGGCCTCACATACATCAGAGTAGATCTTGAAGGTGAACTTGGTGCCAGTTGATGAGATCTTCCAAATGATGCATAGTAAAGCCTTGGTTTGCTCCTTGTTTAGAGCAGCTTGATGTACAAGTTCTGTGAACTCGAAGTCAGTTTCAGATTGAAATGGATGCCAAGGTTCTTTGTCTGTCAGTTGGGGGAGGGAGGCGCTGCAAGTGAAAGCAGAGAAGTGATCAAAAGAAGTGGGGTGACCACTCTTTGGGTGATATTCTGTCTTGAATGAGTCACAAAGATTAGCTGTTGATGCAACAGGAATCTCAGAATTGCTGGTGGTGGATCTGGAAGAACTTGCCATTGAGGCATCTGAACATCTGCTTGACCCTATCAATTATAGACTATATAAGTTTCATCAGACAAATGCAATATGTGCTTACTATGATCAGAATGTCCCCCTGCACTCATGGGGTGATCAAGATCATTGAATGCAGTATTAAATCCCTTGTTAACTTGCACTGGGGTGAGTGGGAAGGTTGGAGGGACATAATCAACATAATCAGTGGGGAGGGGGACACTGCTGGTTGCATCCAGGTCTGCTTGACACCGCTTTTTCTCCTTGCGATGTTCTATCAGTAATGATCAACTCTGGTGAAAATCTCTAATACTGACATGAATACAAACCTTTTCATTCAGCCTCAATAACCTAGGCTGCTAAATCTGCATACTCTTTGTCACATTTTTTCTTTTCTCACTTTTGTGCACAGCTATCTTGGTGCAACTTGATCCCACGTTTTGAGAATGACTGACCACAATATTGACATTGGCAGTCAACTGAGTTAGCACCTCCCACAGACAAGGTTGCATGTCTCCCCTGCAAATTTTTTGAGGGGGCCATTATATACTGTGATACTGAGAAGTTTCAGATGAGGAGGGGTATCAATCAGTGTGAAGCTGGGCAGTGGGTGTTGACAGGTCTTAAAGGGTTGCCTGTATGGATTCTGCATGGTAATTCGATGTCTCATATCACACATCATTATTGTTATCTCAACTGCTTGGAACTGAATCAAAAGGCCGTCAGAGCTTGAAGTGGCCTTGGAATGACCAAGTCCCAGCACTGGCATGTCAAAGTCCTTCAGCAACTAGGCTGGGTCTGATACCATTCTCATCTGTCCTCCAAGATTGGTTATCTTTCCCTTTTGTTCGATCTGGCTCTTTAATATACTCATCTAGCAGAACTAGATTTCAACAAGGCAAATGAGTTTTGTTCTACCTGAGCACACAATCCTTGAACAGCAAGGCAGGTACAAGGAATCCTTCTCCTACTTCAATCCCATCCCACTTCAACCCTGCCAGCCCCTCCCATATGGACTGGCTCCAGATTGGCCATGTTTATGAACAACGAAAAAATGTAAATTCCTTGTTCTTTTACTTGGTTTGTATGATGCACACCAGTTTCCTCATAGCATTTCTGTGCTAAAGATGCATACAAGTGTGTTTTCGCTGACAATCCCAGATATGCTAAATCCTTCAGCAACTGTTGGATGCCCAGGACTGGTATCTCCTCAGTAGTCCCTATATAGTGGAGAAAAATCACAACAAGGCCTATGAAGCATATTAACAGGCTGTATATTGCAATGGACACAATCCAACATTCTGGTGTTCGATCGGCATGCTATAGTTCTGGCCTGACCAGTTCCACAATGCTCTGGACATGCCCTTGCATGCCATCAGGATCAACCCATATATCTCTGAGGTCTGGTTCCATCTTGGTAGTCTTTACTAGAGCTGCAACAATCAGATCTTGGGTGCCATCGGCACCTATGCATAGGCCAGCAAGCTTGATCTGGGTAAGTCTGCAGCTGTTGAAGAATGCGCAAGCTATGAGAGGATAGCTTCCTGCTGTGCCAGGCCCATAATATGTTTATCCAGTTGCTTATGCAAGCGCTGTCGCTCCCCCTCCTTCCACAGTCCACATCAACATCAAGTGCCTCATGTCCCTTGTTCAGATCAGATTCCTGTGGGCCCTTAAATGGAGAGTACGTTCATCTACCACCACCTCCTGCCCTAGTTGTAGGTTGGTCCTCACCTGGGCTGTTCAGAGGAGGTCATTCTCAATGTATCCCATACACCACTGACCCCAACAGAGGTGGTCTGCCATCTCCTATTGGGCAACACATACCTGTTCCCTCTTCATGTCCCTCACCAATTCCATACCATACATGGCCTGCATTCCATTCTCCCAAGTCTTGTCAGCACACAAATGTTGGACATCTTTACTCTCCCAGCCTATCCCCCACTTCAGTCTTGCTACCTCCACACCCTTGTCCAATTGATGCCAGTCACAGTGCTTATACAACTTCATCAGTGCCCATTGTGATGATGTATCCTATTTCAACTGCTCCATTGCCCATGAACAACCAAATGGCTATTATTCGACACTCATTCTCCCCTGTCAACATCAAGAAGAAAGTTGGCAGACTTGATGAACCCAGCTGCCAGATCTCCAACCCCCCAACCTGTTGCATCACCATTGTGTTTTGCATGAGAAGAACCCTTCATCAATTTGTTCTTACTGGCATGACCAGCAAGCCTCACATTTAAATGTTATATTCGCTGCACAGACTCAAAATCACTTATGTATCACCACACAGTTGTGTTTTATGGCTATAGAGAGGGTCATCATTTTTTTTCCCTATTGAGAGTGTGCAAATGGAGAGCATCAATAATTAGGAGAGTTGGAAGCCATGTGGCACAATCACGTTATACTCCAAGCTGATTGAAATCAATAGGAAGATTCCAAGTCATTTATAGTGGCAGCCACCAGATTGGAAGCAGCATGATATGATATTGGCTGCACTCTAAGCTGATTGGAACCTGGATGCAATAGCTCCAAAGTAGCTCCCAATTTGGCAGTCTTGGAATCCAGGTACAGAAATTTCTGACAGAGAAAGGAAGACAAAGCTTGAGGCAGAGCTGAAAAAAGGTCAGCCAATATCAGATGCTGATCAAGAGTGGCTAGATGGTGATGGAAATTTGGTGAATGAAGAATGGATAGTTGAAGCACTGGACAGTTCATCCAACTATGACACAGACAAGTTGGAGGCAACCAGAGCCCTCCAGCATTCAAACTGCATGAGTATTGCAGAGCTTCTCAACCCTCCTGCTAAAATGCACAACAATTACAATGCGACTGACAAGGACATCTTCAAAGCAGTGATGGATGCCAAGGCAACTCAGGAATTGAATGTGGACAGCACTGATGACACTGCCAATGTGAATAGTAACCCAGATGATCCCATCAAGAAGAGTCTGATGTGCCAGAAAGCACAGCAGGTGGCATTATTGTTGACAAAGTGTATGAATGGACTGGATGATCCATTTGCACATAAGTTGGAAGGGATGCTAGACATGCTTGGTAGGAGGATGTGGGTTCTCAATATGTGGGGCCAGGAGGACAGCAAAATAACCAGCTATTTCCATCATAGACAGATCTCTTCTTCCTTGAAATTAATACATGTTTTGCTGTAGTCTGTCATTCAGTCAGCCTTGTCTTTACCCACTATCAACTAGAATGTTCAGAAGCACATAGAGAATGGTCAGCAAGCAGCCCCTTCATTTGGCCAGGCAATTGAGTTGCCATTTTCATCCCCTCGCCACCACTGGCTGGATCATGCCATCAGTGAACCTCATGCCCATTGTGATCAAGCAAACTGTGAGTACAGTTAACTGTTTTCATGCACAGGATTCCTCATACTTTGGCATACACATTTAGGGTCATGGCAAGCATTCATATGATATATTTTCTCAACTTCTACATGAATGAGTAATCATGCTGTAGCATGGTACTGACTCAGACAACATCTAATTCCATGCCATAATAGTCAACCTTTTCGAAAACCCATACTCCCTCAAAACACATACCCATGGGCCTGTTCCGAGGGGGTATGTGTTGTGAGGGAGTCAACTGTATGTACATTATAAGTGTCTTTATGATATGGGTCACGTAAATAATTCTTGGATTCCGGCAAAGGTACCCAATACAATTTCTGCGTTCCGACGTGTAAATACAGAAAGGCACAAATACATAATCACAGGGATCAATTTACCGTAGATTGGGTTTGATCTGGACCTGAACCGTTATGTAACAGAAAAAAAAAGGACGTGTTTTTGGTGTCCCCCGACCACGTCCACAATTACAATTACTATCTGCTGAGAAAAACGTCTGCACCACTACTACAAACTCGCATGCAGTTGGCCGCAGTCGTTGAGGGCACGACCAACATCTCACCATCAACGCCCAGTGCTCATCTCCCACCAGTCTGTGAACCGGACGCCCGGGCGTCTTGCAGTGCACCTCAGGCTTCAGAGCGACAACTTGCCAATCTATTTTGTCCTTCCATGGAATGTCTCCGGACAGCACCTTGCATCAAAATTCAGTGTTATCGCTAGTACATCAGGACTAGTCAATTACCTCAAACATCACACACCCGAGCGAGTATATGTCCCCAGATGGATGCGGTTCACAGCCAGAAAGTCGCTCTGGTGCTGCCTATCTCACCGCTCCTACATTGCTTGTGTTCGACAACCGTTGCAAGTACGACAGTCCGGGCTGCAGTCTTCCAACCGTACATGCGAGTCCAAAATCGCTTATGCGTGGACTGTGTTCCTCATCAATGAGCACGTTGCCCTGGTGAAACATATATGCGTGCTATAAGACCAAAGTCGCAAAAACGTACAGTGTGCAAGTCTCCATGAAACACCGAATTCGAATGCACTATCACAACTCATACAATCAGAAAAATAACACGAGAGCACATCGACGAGAACCTACGATACTCCAGACCACATCCAATCCCGTGTACCTGCAAACCATCAGACCACCAACACAACTAAATGGCTTCGTGGCTTACCAGGTTTAGTCGCTCGACCACTGTAAGTTTTGACCCTTGTACTTCACGAAAGAATGCAGTGTGCCATTTGACATCCAAGGTAGTACACTTGCCAGCACCGGTCCAAAATCATGAGTCACCCCAAGTAACGGAACGATATTTGCGTGCTCGAGTCTCCTTAAAAGACCGAGTTCTCGACGGAGGTCCTTCCACCCAGATTGAGCTCTCATGGATGAGACGACAGACTGAAGGTGGAACCGACCTTGTTGCTTTGGTCCAGCTTCCTTTGATTCTCTCCAGGATCTTCGGATGCAAAATACCTCAATATCTTCACAGCAACCTACCACAGTTGGACAGAATGTAGACGTACGAAAGTGGAACATCGTACCAGCGATGAAGTCCCTGGAGTGTTGGTGCAGCGACATTTGTAAACATCACCGAAATGCGCCGCCAGCAACTTGAATGGCAGAATCCCGATCGATGTCGTCTGTGAGGTCGACCAATGGACGGCCCTCAAGTTGAAACCTGGAAGAATTAAGTCAGCTCTCAATCAGTGACCGGTAGAACGAGCGACTCGCCGGAGTGTTTCAGAGAACATGAATGTCGAATGAACAACGGGTCAGTGTCCTTCCGTATGCTAGGTCAAAGTAACAAGACCCAGCGGTGGGAGGAGGGAATACAGCATTCATTCCTGTACAGCAAGTGGGTGGCCCTGCACAGCGTGGCATAGCATGGGACTCCAACCTTGAATGATGGTGGAGACGTTGATTTCTCTTCACGTGACGACGACGCGTCGATGGAAAGCTGGACAACTGCGCTCCTGCGAATTTCACGTGCACCAATCTAACTATTAAAGGTAAGGGGCTTCGATGAGACTCCAAACACCCCTGAAAAATTTTCCTGAGGCATGGATAGTGTGTACCCATTTCTCAGTTTGGTTTATGTTGCGCCAAGATACTATGTACACATTTCTCAGTTCAGTCACACCAGTGGATGGATGAACTCGATAGGTGTAAAGGGACCAATAAAAAGAATTACAGGAGGGCGGCAACTTCGTCCGTATCATCT
>JBBPKJ010001318.1:0-11422 GCA_038089195.1 Brasilioporus rufonigricans | reverse complement strand
GCTAGGATGTCCCTGTGATTAAAGCGATGGAATGGCTGTGCAGGGTTGCATGCAGCTTTCAGTGCAACCTGGTAGATCTCAGAATCAGGATGATACGTGTTGCATAGGACTCACAGCCAGGACATACATTCATATGCATGCTCTTCACCGTCCATGTGGGTCATGATCGCCTTAACCTTGCATGACTTGGAGTGGACAAGCTGCCCCAGCTCCTACAACATCCTGACGTCTGGCTTTTTTGGCGAGAGAGAGGGACCCTGTGTTTCTGGCGTCACAAAGAAGACATGCAACTCTTTGCCATCCATACCTGCCCTCCATACCATCTGCACCACCTGACAGAAGCTGTAGCAGGGCTTGTAGATAAGCACAAACCAAACATTTGGCCGGTCGATTCCTTGCCCGAACCCGGTGGTGCTGGCCATCATTTTGGTTTCGCCACTGTCCCAACGTTTGGCATCGATGTCTCTTGTGCTCCAAGGCCCTGCTGGAAGGAGATCGCTGTAGTGCATGGCGCAATTGACGTCTTCAGCGCCACTTCCTACTTGATCGATCAAATGTCCTCACTGATTACTCAATATCTTTGTCATTGTTTGTACATGCTGGTTTAACTTGCCGCCGCATCACTTGCCTTCCTTCTTTGTGCACGCGTCCCATCGTCAGATGAGATGTCGACTCCTGGTCACGGGAGTTCGTGTCTGTCTTCTCATGTGTGTGCCCCATTGTCAAATGGAGTATTGCATCCTGGTCACTGGATGTTACGCTAGAGAACAAGGCTTGCTGTCCAGGTGCCAGCCGGTTCGGCATCCCTGGTAGAGCCTTGCCGTCGAGGATTGCGCGTTGCCAGCTGGCAAGTCTGCGTCATGACTGGGTCACCAGTCTTGCGTGAATCAAGCCCTTTGGCGTATGCCTCGGTGGTTTGTAACCTCGACGGCAACAAACGAGCGGCTGCCAAGTCGCTCGTCGGATGTTCTTTGCAACAACCGACTCAGCTCCCGGATCGAGCGCATTGGAAGGGCCGACCTTGGCCCGCCTGCAGTGGTGATGGACGACTGGGCAATTCCATTTGCTATACCAAAAGATCCCTACCTATACTATGGCAGTGGTCCATTGGTATAAGAATGCTTTGGGGCATGCATGACATCCAAGACTCAGCTGTTCATTGTGCGATTACATTGGAGGCTCGACGACAGAGAAACAAATTGAGCCCGCTCTGTTCCACTAGATGAAATTTACAAAGCCAGTTGGCGTCCTGCTGGCTATGCTGGTGTTTCCAGTAAAAGGAAAGTTCGAGAGTCTGAAACTCGGTTCTCAGCCTTGCACATCTGAAGAAGAGGAAACTGGAATGTGGCCCCAACGTCAAGACGCAGCACGTCGCCCAGTGTAGTTGGCGAAGGTCATGTTCAACAGGAATGAATGTTAGACCTGGACGTCGACAAGCGTGAGGAGTCCTGCCATCGTCGACCACCGCCGGACGGTGACATAACACGGTGACGAACGTTACTTGTAAGTGTTTCTTTGTGGCTTGTGTAGCTGTTTCCCTCCCCTTCGAGCTCAATGTTCGCGGGACTTTGCGTGCCGCCATCCATTGCACTGGTGTCGTGACGACCTACTCACCGGTTCATCTCTTTCAGAACTAGCAACTTTGATGCGACGCCCTGTAAGTTACCTTTTGTGCTGTTCACTGTTCTGTTGTGCTGTCTTGGCTCAAGGGCTCACCTGTCGCTCCTGCTTTGCACAAACATAATCCACGTGCGGCGCTGTCTCTTCACTGCCTTTGATGTTCGGCCATCACCCCGAAGAGCACTCTTATAGGATGAAGCATGTGAAGAAGGGGCCCTGCATTGTTTTTCTCGACCCTGATGGTGCCTCTGACTGCTGTGTGTATGGCCTAGCCAGGACATCGTACTCCGTTCTCTTTTCCCCTGGCTGAATGAAGAAATCATTCGACGTCTCGGCCCTGACGACTTCGATGCCTTCATCGACTGGTCCTCCAAACATGCCAAGCCATCCCAGTTACCAGTCGCCCCAACTGGTAACCAACACCTTCTGACGTATTTCGCGGGTTCTTTGGCCGTTTTCGGGCGTCCTTGTGATGTTCTGACGCTCACGTTGTGTCCGCTTTGACTCTAGTAAGTTCTTTTTCAACGCTTCCCCTGCCCCACGGGCTCGACGTCTGCGGGCTCGCATGCTATGCTCACCTCTTCATCTGCCGGATTCGGTGGTTCAGGTGAGCTCATTGGCACCTTCCTATGTTAGGTTACCGCTCAGCGGCACCGTTCATTGCACTGCTGCTGCACCCCCATGCTCTACTGGGCCATGAACATTGCCCGCATCACCGGCACTGGCATCGCCTGGCGACTCGTCTGTCCCGTCTTCATGGCCATGTGCCTCGCTGACTACGTTCCACACCGGTCTTCCTCATCGTCATTGTCACGGTCTGCTATACCACTACTTGGGTCTTTTACCTCACCCTGAGCATTTTCAGGCACATGAGTGTCTCCTCTCGAGCCCGTTCATATGCTCATGTCACTGCGCGATTCGACTGCTGAGTCTGCGTAACCTCTCGGCGCGTGAGCCTCACTCGACCTTCTGTCCATCAGCGGTCTCCGTTCTGGCGAGCTGGTGGACCTTTTGTCCAGGCTATCTGGCGCTGCTTACACCCTTTGGCCATTTACAACGCCATCTGGGTCATCTTTGACGTCTCGTGACTTTCCCTCGTTGGCGCAGTTAAGCCATCCTCTGTCCTTGTCACCCTCCCTCGAATGGCACGCTATCGATGGTGTAGGGTGCGGCTTCATTCGTTGACGTGCTCGCTGATCCTGTAGCAGCAAACTGGACGCATCCGTTCCATTCGCAGGGTCGTTGATGTGCCCGCGTGATCGACAATCTTTGCCATCGGTCGTTCGGCCTCATCCTGCCTTCTCGCAGTCCATGACCGTTCGTTTGCCCTCTCCACTCAATCCCTTGTCATGCAGCGTCCTTTCTAGCTGCATGGCGATCCTCTCAACTCGCGAGGGGTGTCGCGACGCGTCCCTAGCCCCGCTGGTCGGATTTGGGTTCGTGGTGTCAGCGGTCGCTCCCTTTTCAACCTGTTGCGTGGCTTGCTTGGGGGCACGTGCGACGCGCGAAGGACATCACCGTTGTCGCCATCACGCTTCTGGCTGTTCGCGATGGCTGCAGAGCTCGCAACGCTAAGTCCGTTGAGAACTTGAATTTCTCAATTTCGGCCGTCTACATCAAGTTTCTGGACTTCTACTGCTTTGTTCTCCAGCTCTATGGCAGCCATTTTTGGATTCCAAGCTCATTTTTGCAGCATAGCTCAGCCCTTCTCTCCCGCTTGGGCGTGGCGCTTGGGGTTTCTCTCGAGCGGTTCTGGCGATTCAGGCGGGTCTATTACGATGTTCTCTGGTCGATTGGAATCCCTGCGGGTCGCCCTCGTAGCGAACGACTCCAGGTTGAGTCATTGAGACTTGCCGCTGGCGTTGTTCATTTCACTGCTGCTACCACCTTGTGGACTGCTCCCACTGCCTCCCAGGACCTCTTGACATCCATCAGCGCTGTCCATCCCGTGTGTATCACCTGACGACACGTCCGTTGTCTCTGCGCGGTCTCTCGCCTCACCAACTGGGCTGGACGCCCAGTTTTTGTCGTCGCCGTCCATACCGCTGCCTGGACGCTTCATCCGCCGTTGGGCGTTCTCCTTGGTCAATTCAGGTACGTCTTCATCGGCTCTTGACTCCATGTCCGTACTCTTGCCGCTTTCCGACTCGACTGTCAACTTGGGGCTGGTTTGGCGCCCCCTGTGTCATTTACCGGTGCGTTCATGTCCTGACCTGTTTTGTAGCCGGCTGTCTCGACCACTCGATCCCCTGCGGTCTTGTCCTGGCGCACTGCCGGGCTATTTGATTAGCCTGCTGGAAGGTCCATGTACCGCGGTAACTCTCTATTTACTTGCCACTCTCATGGGGGTTCACACTCGCCCACCCATTATGTGCGGTATGATCACATCTTACTGTCCAAGCGCGATGCACACAACATAAACCGCGGTGTGCACAATGAAAACCGCGATGTACACAGCACAAACCGCGGTCCATGCAACGAAAAACCATGACGCATGCAGTCTTCAACGCGGTGGAATAAAAGTACATGCGTGAGGCTATCTGAATTACCTGATGATCCGGGTCGCGTCAGCATTTACCCACAGTTTAAGCGCTTTCTCTTGTTCCGTTTCGTTTTACCCATGAACCCGGAAAACCTACTCTCTGTGTGCGCACAATTGCAGCAGGGGTTCGCGAAGGTGTTTCAGGAGGAGAGCACTTGTTTCCAGACAATGTGACTTCGGAGACAGAGCATTCGGTCTCAGATAACAGCAACAAGGATCTCGTGATTCAGTTCCCTCCAGGATCGACGGTCGCCATCCCTTCTGCCGTCGTCACACATAGTAACGTGAACATTGATGAGGGAGAGCAGAGATATTCCTTCACCCAGTACACTTCAGGAACTCTTTTTTCATTTGTTGAGAACGGAATGAGGACAAACAAAGAAGTAGAGCTAGAGTTATCTAAAGATGAAAAATCGCTGGAACTCGAGGAACGGGAATTGGCAAGGAAGATACGCTGGGAGGAGGGCTACAAGATGTTCCCATTTGCCTCAAGATATTGCAAAGAACACTAATCGTCGGCAAACCTCACGTTTGCTCCTCAAAAGACCGTCCATCTCTTGTTGTGCGCCGCATGCCTTTATTTCGTAGTTTTTTGAGCATGATGCAGACCCCGTCTGTCACCCAAGGTGCCAGTGCTTTGTTTGTTTGTCATAAATTGAAACAATAGAATAGTTTGCTGTTCACCCAAAGACGATGGTGTGGACGGCGCGGCTTTGTTATCTATGCGAGACCAGGAACATGGATGTGGAACTGCAGAGCATACCAAAACGGACGGTAGCCCCACCTTTGCTGACCTAATATCAAGGAGATAGGCGACCCGCGTCCATTCAAGCGCACCAGGTCACGCTCATGATACTATCAGTGCGGATAGCAGCGAAATTCTGAGCTCCATCCTCAAGGAAGGTGCTGCCATCCAAAATCCAGTCAGCTCGTCTGGCTCTTCAGTAACATGGTCGAACCAACGAACGAGAGCCGGCACGCCTTAAATTGCACGCCCCACCGAGGAGGAAAGGTTTTAATTTTAGCCGGTAAACGTAAGAAATGCGCTATGTATCATTCTATGACGATTTTGCTTTTGTTACAGAGACGAACAGCGCCTGTAGCTGGCTGGATGGCGGCCAAGAATGCCAGTATACGTTGGGCCAGTTGGCATGTGCCCGAAAGACCAGACCTTGGATGTGCTCGTCTTTCACATTCGCTGACCTCCAACGGCAGAGCCTGCAGATGACATGAACGCCTGTGCTTTGTCTGCGTACTTCAAAACCATGCAATGTCGGTTGGCACTCTTTCGTCGCACAAGCGTGAAATTCCACCCCCCAAGGGCGCTTCTGGTTGGGCGCATCTGCTGCGATCTTTCTCGATAACACTTCCTGGGAGCCCCGCTCCCTAAAAATGGCGACCACGCCATTAATTGCAAGCATGTCGGGGTCTTGTGCGGCAGCCCTCAATACGGCATCCCAGATGCTGTCGTAGCGTTTGTCCACGCTTTGGTAAGTGATGAGCTTGCGAAGGAAGTTCACAACGTCATCGGCCACCAACGATTGGCCAATAAATCCGACGACAAAGTCAAACGTATCGCTGAGGATTCATCGAAACACAACACAGAAAGATATCAGTAGAAGGCACTCACCGTTCTACAAGTCTTTTCAAACCGCCAAAGGTGTTCTGTTCCCGCAATGAGGGGCCGCGCGTTGACAACAGCAAACCCCGCCACCCTCCCCGCGACCACGGCGTGTCTCTGTAGTCTTCGCCCTCGGCATCGCGGGGGTAACGGCGGGCAGACTCTGCTGCTGCTGCCATGGCTGTTTGTAGCTCCTTACCACAGAACTCATCCACTATTTCGTCCATGGCTTGATGTTGCGAGTTCGTTGAACCGCCCGTCCATTGGAGGTCGCCTGCCATGTTGTCTATATGCGTGTCAAGCACGATGAACGTGTTCGCTGGCACGCCAGATGCTATAGAGTTGTGAATGAACGCCGCGCCAGACTGCATGTTCTTTAATGAAACGTTCACGCGGTTTTTCTGCAGATTGGCTGTGAGGAAATGCAGCTGATGCGTTTCAGTGCAAGGAGATCGGAAAATGTACCGACGAACTCTCACGTTGCCAGGGTTTGAAGAGAACTGGTGTGTCAAATCCGCTCGGAGCATGCTGTACATTAGACCATCCATGCTTGCGACAGGCAATTGCAGCTGGAAACTGATAGCAAGGGTTGGCCAGACCAATTTCTGGCGCCTAGGCCAGCTGAAGCCGGCGAACCCGTACTGTAAAGCACGGTTTGTTCCGTGACATGCATAGGAATGGTGCCTGCTTACAGGGAGCTGCCCATCGGTTCCCTTTAATCGCTCACCTCTCCAAGCCTTCTGCTCGCATGGCAGGCAAAGAAAGTCCTCGTCTTCGCGGACTGACCATTTGACGATGCAACCTCGGCCATCTGGAATAGCCTGCTCGCAAACCCACGCCTTGCACTGTTTGCAAATATGGGCCTTTTTCATGCCAGAAATATAGTCTCCACAGCAATCGCAGTGCTCTTGCTTGACTACGAGCGGTTCTAAAAAGATTCATAGGACTACGTGATCCATTTTGAATATGGAGTTCGACTACTAACCTCGAACACCTGTGCTGTCACCCAGCAGAGCAACGCCAGCAGAGGGGGGGCCGTTTTGAAGGTTCGACTTGCCTCCTAGCGTCAAACACTGGCTATCGTTTTCCATTACAACAGAGAATTGCGCCTGAAACAAGCCTGTCGTTGTCGAGCCTGTGACTAGGCAGGCAAAAAGGAGAAGAAAGGCACTCTATGAAACGCAGGCACGTGTTTGCTACATCATCATCCATCCTAGTAAGCTTACTAATCAAAGTAACTGGTCTTTAGCTCGGGGAATGCAAGAGTCAGTCGGTGACATACTGGCCATACTGATGTGGACCCTTTCGTTAGATGGCTATAAATGCGTTGAGCAACAGGCAAGGGGCTGAGATGAGCAAAAAATGAAGGCACGAAAATGACTCACAGGGGGTCATAAAGCATAAAGCGACTGGTGACTCGCGCAGCAAAAGAAACGTGGTCAATAAGGAATAGCAGCAAGGTCAGTGAGTCTTACCTAGCGAGACAATAGGAACCGACGTGAAGAAGAGGGCAGCCCTTCTGTGGCTGAAGAAGTGTGCTGCTGCTATGCATGGTGGCTGAATCAACGCAGATCACAGCAGTTCGAGTATGAGCGGTGAGTTATGCGCCGCGCTGAGGCAGCGTTGTGCGCCTAATATAAAAACGTTTCAGCACCTTTTCCACTCACGCCATCCCCTGCCAGACTGTTCCCGTTAGTGGAGCCGTTTCTTAGTTCCCGCCGGTTACACTTTTCCCTGCCTGCCGCGTGTTGCTCTCGCCCTTCGCATTTTCACCCTTCTGTCACATTTAACCCCTACCATGTTGTGTTTCATCTCCACTGTTGGCTGCAGCACTTCTCCACACCCAGAGCAAAATTTTGTACCTGTCCGCTTCCCTCCTTGGGGCTGAGGACTATACTGCCAAGATCGTCTCGGCGTTAGTGATGCAGCACCTATGAACGGTACCAAAACAATTTGCCTATCTACGAAGTCTATTCATGAAGAAATTCTGGGCCGTTCAGCTCATTGATATTTATTCTCTTCATGAACACCATCCCAGCATCCCTCAAAAGTGAAGTCCAGCGCTTATGAATGGTGCCAAAACAATTTGCCTATCTATGAAGTCTATTCGAGAGGCCCATAGAAGCCATGTGCACAGCTGCAGTGCCCTGAAAACTGTTCAGCAGCCCTTGCCGAAAGTGCAGTGAGCCAGGACACAAGGCCAAAGGCTGTGAGAGGCCGGAAATTAGTTGAGAGTACCACAAGTGGAAACAAAAGGCCATAGGAGGTATCACGAATGAAAATGCGGCATGGAAAATGTCCAAGAAGTCGAATGGAGGAGTTGGAGGGGTTGGGACGACAGCGACAAGGGCACTCAAGTCCCGGGCCATGTGTCAGTCAAGCCCCAGGAACTCCAAACGGCGAGTCAGCTGGTCGTCGAAGAGACCGCTGACATCGCGAACCCATATGCGGCATGCACAGGGCCGTCGAGGCCAGCGGACACATCGCGAGACCAGCCAGACAGGCCACTTGAGTCGCGGGCAGGCAAGGAGGTCTGTGAGGCCAACAAGAGTTGAGGAGGCAGGCGAAGAGGGCGAGGGGGCTGAGGAGCGGAGTGGGCAAAGGGCTGGAGTTGAAGGTCCAGGCGAGAGAGCCAGGGACGAGACGGCCTCCAGCAAGACGCCTACTGCAATGGCCAGCTGAGACGACAACGGTGACGCAAATGTCGACTGTGTGTACGAAACGCCCGAGCGAGCCTGTGAGGATCAAATCGAGGTCAGCAAACGAGTATGGACACTCACAAAGTGTCCACGAAGCCACCAGCCGACCAGGCGAACAGTCTGGCAGTGCGCTAGGACGAGACCACCGAAGGTCAGGTGGTTGAGGTGAATGCCTGCAGAAAGGGACAGGACGCATGCGGAGACGATCAGAACGTACCACCAGATGTTGTAGACAATCCAGGGGGACACCACGCCTACACAGAGTCGACGAGCAGTGCAGACGAGTCGACCGCGCCGGTAGATGGTGTGGATACGGCAGTCAAGTCGGATGGCGACGAGGGCACACGAACGGAGTTGGGCCGGGCCGCGGAGATGTACCTGAGCATGGGCAGGAGAATGCCAGATGCAAAATGAAGCCCCAGAACAGCGGTACAGACGGTGACGACGAAGATCGGGCGCCAAACCTAGTCAGTGAAATGCCAGACCTTGCGGACATGACGGACGAGTCGGCAGGCCACGATGGCGATACGGACGACCCAGGGGGATGCTGAGAGGTCCAGGGAGGCGGTATGGATGGTTGACGAGGTGACAACAATAGGGCAACAAATGGCGCCAGCGGTGACTCATAGCAAGTCATGCTGATGTCATTAGCTACGACACGGACGAGTCAGCGTCCAGACCAGCCTGAAAACATCGCAGACAGCTCACCCGAACAGCCAGAACCACCAGACGATGCAGCAGATGCTGCGAACCAGAGGAGAGAACTTTCAGATGTTGAGGTCGAGGGGGAGAAAAAGATGGAGTCGAGCTCCGAGAACACGCTTTCCGGAATCGAAGCGGATGCGTCGGGAGCGTCTGGACACGCAGAGGACGCCAGGAACGTGCCAAAAGACCTGCGACACGCGTCAAAATGCGTCAGACACTGGTTAGAGCAACCTGACACAGGGTACTCACCAGAGGAGGCCCAGGTCGAGCAATGAGAGCCGGAAAGCAAAGCGAACACGGCAGGGGCAGCGAGGCGCGATGAGGACGCCAGGGACCGGCTGAAGAAGCTGGAGTACACGTCAGAACGCGAACATGAACGCTCGGAGCACCAGAAGAAGGACGCCCTCGGCCAACTACGCTGAGCGATGTGCTGCAACTTGAAGCGGGGGTCACATCTTCTTCAGAGATGGAAAGCTGAGGATCAGCTTTCAGACTCTTAAATTTTCATTTTACTGGAAACACCAGAGCAACTGAGTGCTGGGTACCATTCATACTCCAAAGGATTCTTATACCAACAGGCCGCTGCCACAGTATAGGTAGCGACCTTTTGGTATAATATATGGAATTGCCCAGTGGCCCGCCAACCCTGCAGGCAGGCCAAGGTCGGCCCTTCCAATGCATTTGATCAGGAAGCTGAATCGCTTGTTGCAAAAAAAACATCCGACGAACAGCTTGAGAGCTGCTCGTTTGTGCCCGTCAAGGTTAGAAACCCCAAAGGCATACGCCAAAGGGCTTGATTCATGCAAGACTGGTGACCCAGTCATGATGCAGACTTGCTAGCCGGCGACGTGCGATCCTCAGTGGCAAGGCTCTACCTCGTGGCGGGGATGCCAAACCGGTTGGCACCTGGATAGCAAGTTTTGTGGTCTAGCATGACATCCTGTGACCAGGATGCAATACCCCATTTGACAGCGGGGCACACGCATAAGGAAGTAGACCGAGCGTTGGGTACCATGGATGCGACTGCCATAGAATAGGTAGCGATCTTTTGGTATGATATGCGGGACTGCCCAGTCGCCAATCAATCCTGCAGGCAGGCCAAGGTCGGCCCTTCCAATGCATTCAATCTGGGAGCTGGATCACATCCGACGAACGGCTTGACAGTCGCTCGTTTGTTCCCATCGAGGTTACAAGCCCCCAAGGCATACGCCAAAGGGCTTGATTCACGCAAGACTGGTGACCCAGTCGTGACGCAGACTTGCCAGCTGGTGATGTGCGATCCTCGACGGCAAGACTGTACCCCGCAACAGGGATGCCAAACTGGTTGACACCTGGATAGCAAGGCTTGTTGTCTGGCGTGACATCCCGTGACCAGGATGCAACACCCCACTTGACAATAGGGCGCACGCATGAGCAGACGAAGGGCATGAACTCCCGTGACCAGGAGTTGACATCGCATCTAACGATGAGACGCATGCACAGAGGGAAGGAGAAAGTGATGGAAAAAATTTAAACCAGCACATACAAACAAGTTGTGTAATCGGACCAATCCTTCCAAATGGGGAAGTGCCCATAGCTCCAACCGGGACGTAAAAATTTGATGGATAGTAAGAATGCCTCCAGGCACCCCAAACCAAGTGTTTACACTCTAAAGACATTGGGACATGTGTGATTTCAAGTGCCTTTAAATGTAGCTGTATTATTAAGTACGATAACGATAACTCAACAGAAATATAGGACTATATGTAAAAGCGGCCATCGAGAGACAGCAAAACTGAGTCGCGCGAGGTACAGCGGACTAAATTGGGTATTTACCCATTGAGAGACAGCAGAACTATGTACGGTCAGCTCGACTAGGTGCTGGATACAATATAAGAAGCTCACCTCAGTCGCGTGCAGTACAATGGAGTGAGGTGTTCCAAAGCGAACAGTATGAACTATATACGAAAAGTTGCTAGTGCGTCCTCCGAGGGGTAAAGGTACACGATGGGGATGAATAGATGGTCCATATGACAGTAGGTATGGCCAATGTGGTGCATTGGCCCATGCAGGGCACTGATGATCGACTGAGCCGGTCCCGCTCATGCGGCACTGTGTGTGCGCTTGCTTATTCCCACACAACTATCTATTATGAGGTTACATAGGTCCAAGTTTGAAATGCCATACGATGGTTAATAAAATTGGTTTTCGGCGATGTGGAGATTGCTTGCACATTGTTTGGGGTGGGGGAATGGG
>JBBPKJ010001317.1:0-11430 GCA_038089195.1 Brasilioporus rufonigricans | reverse complement strand
TGAGGGCTTTTCAAATAAATTGAATGTTGATCTGTCTGCTGCAAAAATTCCTCCATTCCATGCTGTACACAACTTCCTCTCCATGTATGCTTGTGCCAGCTCTGCATCTGTTGAGTCAACCGCAGGGATGAAGACAAAATTGTCATGTTGGGCAAGAATGGCCACCATTATGTGGTTTGTGCAATTGATCACTGAGCCAATGCTGACACCTGCTCATTGGGCAATGTCCTCAGGTGTTATTGCATTTCCATAGTGGCCTGCATGGCTTAAGAAAATTGTGAGCTGGACTGCTATTGACAGCTGCTGGTGATTAGATTCTGAGTGGATGACTGCATGGTCAGAGATGCAGTCAAGAATGCAGTCAAAAATCTCTGGATCAACTTAGACTTTTTTATGAAACAGATGTTGTTGGCAGTCTGCAAAATGTTCAAGGAGATGGAGCTGAGAAGCATGAGGCATTGGGGCACCAACCTGGTTCAAGGTACATGCCCTTTGAACCTCATCACAGAGTGCTCTAATTGTGCCAAGCAGCTCACAATAACAGATTTCCTTTGTCTTTGTTGAGTCAATCAAGTCATCATTGCTTTCAGATTCAAGATTGCTTAGGATGGGTGTGATGGAGGGAGTAATGAGGAGGATGTCATCAAGTTCTTCATCAGAGGACAGCTCTTCATTGGATTCCTCTAATTGACTTTTTAGGTTTTTAAGCCTGTTCAGCTGGACATAGTGTTCTAACTGGTCAATTTGTAATAGCATCTTTTGTTACTGGGATACATGGGGCATGGTGGAGGGCAGGAGGGTGGATTGGTGGGCTCCTGCTGCCACTGCTTCACATCCTATATTCATTGTTGAAACACATTCTATTTTTTTATTGGTCATGGTGCAAGTTGGTGTGCTGGACTTAGTATATTTCAATCATGTTCAGCCCAAACCCAAATTTAGAATGCCACTGCTATGTAACTGGTTGAAAAACATGACTTCATACTCATATAATAGCCCCAACATAGCACCATAATAGCCTATGTGAACACCATTACAGTCTCATCTAACTCACAGTTTCTCACAGACAGCCTAGAAACCCAGAATAACATGGCTCCGAAAATTAAAGGTGCATACAACAATTATAGTAATAAGTGAACCTTGTGCATAGAAACAAGTCTGGAATGACACAAATTCAGTCTGCTAACAGAATACCAGATATCACTCCAGTTCAGATAAGGTACTAATATATTGCATATCTATCTATTCCTAATACATTTTGTCTGAATTGATTATGCCAGTGGTTACATTGCCCTACTACTAGTAGAGGACAATGTGGACAGGAAACCACACAGGTATACTCCCTGCTCTACCTTGCACTCATACCCACTATGGGTATATTCTGCCATGGTGGGCATGGGTTTTCCTGTGGGCCACAAAATGAATACCTGAGGGTATCCTTGTTGAGGTGCCTGTGCCATTGTGCCCACCATGTCTCAAGAGCAATGAGGGGGGGCAATGGTGACAGGAGGGGTGACAGCAAGATCATCCTCAGTCATTGTGTGCCAAGAGGATCACAGATGCACAGGCACATGTGGAAGAGAGCAGGGGTGAGGTGAGCATGAGTGTGATGCAGAAGTGTGAGGGGACCTAGCAGTGTGTGCAAGGTGTGTGCAATCCAAGAATGAGGTGATGGGGCTGTGAAATGTGTGAGGTGTGCTTGACATGGTGATGACAAGAAGCCTGAGTGCACATGAGAGGAAGGGAGGGCAGGGATGCCAACAAGGCAAGTACAGACATGCACATGAGGCAGCAACAGTGCCGTCCTTGAGATGATGTTGGCACACACATTGGTGTGTGACATGGTGGAGTGGTGGTATTTGTCATGGGCATCATGTCTTCATTGTGAGCTCTACACTCAATACCATGTCACCATACATATCAATTTGCAGCACAGGGCAGCAGCATTGGCATGCTGTGGTCATCACTGTTGGGGGTGAGTGTTACGATTTGCCTTCTTTTCTTTGCCCTTGCCTTTGTTCCCACGATACTTAGCTAACACTTGGCTAAGTCCCTTGCTTCTTCGCCACGATTAGATCTTCTTTGCCTTGCTTTTCACCCTTGCTTCTTAGTCACACGTTTCACTGCCTTGCTTCTTTAATCTCTGCCCATGCCTCTTAGTCACTCTTCTGATCTTCTCGCGGCTCTCCGCTTCCTTTGCTTCCTTTGCTTCTTTAGCTCCTTTGATCCTTGCCATTGTTCCCCTCTTTTGGGTTTCCCATTGTTCTCTTAGTTTGGACACTTGGTCTGTGCTCGATTCCTCGCACTATATAAACCCTAGCACCTGTAGTCATAGCTCCTCATCTTGTACCTCCCTAGAGCTTGCCTCCCAATCCACAGCCCTTGCCTTAGCTCCTACGGTGGTAACCACTCCACATCCTTAGTCACTAGTCCCTCGTCACTCGATCCACAGCATAGTCACTCGTCATTGTCACTTGTCACTCGAACCCTTGATTCACTACGAACCTTTGTCACTAGTCCTTGATACCAGGGAGAACTAGGGCTACCCTTGGACCTACCCGGTTCAAGCGTAACAGTGAGTGGTGGGGAATCAAACAAGGACATGGTTGTTGTGGTGGTGCCATGGGGTTGGCCACTCCTGCACCTCCATTGTCATTGTAGCAATGATGATGCTGTGGGGTTGACCGCATCTTTGTCAGTATCAATGTGAGTGAAAAGCATAATGTTTCTGATGCTGCTTTTGTATGATGTGGCCTCATGCCAAGTGAAATGATGCATTGTCTAATGGGAATACTATAACTCCAGACTATACCAAAAAAGAAAACAGTTGTCAAATGGTTATGAGTTTTTGACCAGACTGATCTGGTAGGACATTTTAGAAGATGTACAGATAAATGAAGTTTACAAACACACATACAACCACATATGTACTATGTACACAATATCAAAATGACAGTGCTGAGTCAATGGAATAAAAATTATGCTAATCAAGTTGAATAGAAAGGAGTCATCCAGCAACAATTCATGTCAAAGTCCCTGAATGTTATTGCATGAGCCATATATCATACCAAGGCAATGTTTGAGTAGGCAACTGACACTCACTATTTACATCTGACCCTCAAGTTGTGTAAGATGTTGATCCTTGTGCACCTGGGATGGGTTGAGGCCTGCCATGATTGTGGAAGAGTGCATTAATCCATCCAATGTTGAGGTCCTTGTCATCAATGTGTTTCTGTGAGCATTGAGATTTGAAACAATGAAGTTCTATGATCTTCTCATGCTCCCAAATAATGCACTGTGAAAGCGCTTTGTTTGCATGGCAAATGTCACACTGGGCACAGACTACCTCAAGCACCAGATATGCCTCCTGACTCTCTTGATCATCTGAAGTCTCCACCTATTAGTGTTTTTTTGTCAACTACTGGGATGAATGACATAAATACAATCATGTACAGTAGAATCACTGGGGTAATAGGTCATATAGACCTTGTCAAGGAAGTCACAACTAGGCTTATCCATGTGCAGTGCACCTGAGGGTCAATCTGAGGCTGTCTTGGGAGGTGGAGTGCACATACACAAGGTGGAAGTAGACACCAGCATTGAATTGAGGGACATATCAATGGGAAAGTTACAAAATGATGTATTAGACTTGGGACTTATTTGTTTACTTTGAGGTCACACATGCTCTGAGTCAGCCTCAATCAGCTTTGTGACCAAGTTTCCTCCTCTTATGCTCCAGTGTTCAAGCTGTAGCAAATGTGGTTTTGCAGATCATGAAGCCATAGCAAAGCATATGAGCCAACCAAGGTTGGGCTGTTCTATATGGACTGACAATCTTATCTGTCTCCATGAAGGTCATGATCTATTTCCTAGAGGTGATCAAAATATTCAGCCAGGCATGGCTGTTGATGTGCCTAGTAGTGTGCAAGAGTATCATGAATTGGGTATTGATGATGAAATGTTCAAGAGTGCTTGAGAAGATGAGAGCCAGCCAAACCAACCCTATACCACTGAATATTTTCCTGAAGCTGCCAGTGCATTCAAAGGGGGCAATACTTTTCTTGATAGATTTGATACCAATGAATTCAGCAGTTATTGGAGGTCAAACATCAACTATCTGTTTGCTTCCTGTGGTGACTGGGAGTTAGCTTCATAGCTCCTTCACTCAGGTCTAAGCATAAAAGCAATCAACACCCTCCTATCCCTTGATCTGGTCTGTCCTCTCCTTTCACTTGTTCAGGATGTTAGCTCACATTGGGGTTAGATAAAAAACTTACCAGTCTCATTTTGAATAGCTAGGGAGCTGCAAAAATGAGCTGAGCTACTATTGGTCCTTATTGGATGTCACATCAAATTGTTATGTCTCATCCAACAAAATGCCCTGTTCTGCTCTACTGGCATGATTCATTGGAGCTTCTCAAGCACCTCTTTAACAATCCACTGTTTTCCCATGTGATGGAGTTGGTACCATATTGGCTATACAAGACAGCTGAGTGCCTATGCCATGTCTATACTGAATGGATCTCAGGCACCAATGCATGGGAAATGCAGGTATGTACTTTTTTTCTTGAAATAATCACATAACTGACTGGACCTAATCTCAGCTTCCTCCCAGCACAACCTTACTTGGGATGATACTTTCATCCAACAAAACCAATATCTCAGCCTTGACTGGTGATTGTGTCACTCATCCCCTCTTGATCAGCCTCACCAACATCAAAATGGCCACACACCTCAAGCTCTCCACCAACACCTTCCTACTTGCAGCCCTTCTTCCTATACCAAAATTTATTCATAAAAACAAGTGGATGAGGGGTGTACTTGAAAGCTGTTTGATCCACTAGTTCCTGGACATTATTCTAGACCCCTTGAAACATGCTGCTGCAATTGGTGCCATGTTGTCTGACCCTTGGGGTCAAAACAGGTACTGTTTCACCCCTGTTGCAAGTTATATCATTGACACACCTGAAGCAGCTGCACTTACTGCAGTTGGGGTAAAGACATCACCCATCACAATGGCAATGTACATGCAATTTGAAGACCCTTTCCTGCATGAGCTGCATACTGTATCAACCATGCTCACTCAACTTGCTGTTGCATGTATGAAAGCCAATCCTGAAGATATTGAGGCCTTCTTCCAAGAAGCACAGAAGTTCCATTTAAGGGGTGTCAAACTACCATTTTGGCATGACTACCCCTTGTCTTGTCCTTCTCAATTCATCACTCCCAAATTACTCCATCACATCCACAAGGAATTTTGGGACCATGATGTCAAGTGGTGCATCAATGCTTTGGGTCCTGCAGAAATCAACTTCAGGTTCTCTGTGCTTCAACCCATTATAGGATTCGCCCACTTCAAAGAGGGCATATTGGCACTCAAGCAGGTCACTGGCCAAATACATGACAATGTCCAATGTTTCATCATTGCTGTCATTGCTGGTTCTGCATCTTGTGAAGTTGTTATTGCAATCAGAGCACTTCTAGACTTTCACTGCTGTATACAGGCATACAAAATCTCCAACAATGACATCACCTTCATCACTTCTGCCCTGGATGAGTTCTATCTCCACAAACATGCTATCCTTGAGGCTTGTTATGCCAGGGGAAGAACAGGAAACCAATTAGCAATTGGTACATTCCCAAGCTAGAGCTGATGCAGAGCATGGCACTGAGCATCTCAAGGGTTGGTGCCATTGTCCAGTGGCCTGCTGACTTTACAGAGCATGCTCACATTGAACAGATCAAGGACCCTGCATGAGGTAGCAACAATCACAATTATGACCCCCAGATTTGCTGGCACCTTGATTGCTTGGAGAAGTGTAGGAACTTTGAGCTTGCATTGTCTCTGAGAGCCCCATGCTCATATCCAGATATTCAGGACAATGGAGATGATGATTATTTGGCTAATGAGGGGACTGCTGATGTCTCTGTGGTTCAGAGCATACCACCAGCCAGATATCCTATTGATTACTTTGCTTGCATGAAGGCACTGGAGTTGCCAATAGAGAAACCTATCCCCTTACCTCATCAGACTTTTTCTGTTGATTGGATGGCTTTCAACCTTGCCTATGATCCCTCAATATGTTGCATTTCTGATGATGCTGCCATCAAACTATTCTGACTTCCTGATCTGTGTGCTGCTTTAGCCAACTTCCTCTTCTTTGAACAGACTCACAGTGTTCACATGGTGCATACTATCAGCAGGTCTCATAAAGCTCTGAATTCAACTCCTCTCCCATTCAAGTCTGGTTCAAGCTATGTCTGCAAACAACTGACTTCCACACTAGTTCTATCCTTTCCATACAAACCCTTCTGGTGTCTCCTCCAGAGGGTGATTGGCAGTTTGGGCATTACAACTCAGTGGTAGCAAATACCAACTGTTCATTTGCATGGCCAATGAGCAGGTTGAAAGGTCAGGAGTTGTTCAGGAGTTGATATTCTGCACCTCATCTTACAGGACCATCATGACATTCTGTCATACAACTCTGAATTATTATGCCTCCCTTGGGGGAGCCTCATCATATGTGGTCATGGGCTGACCAGTTTCTAACATATGTTCAACACTTTGACATTGTCTTCCATAACCTGCTGACCTGGATGCACATCCTTAAGAGAGCAATATGCTCAGGTGGGAATCACTTTGGTGATATCATCCCCCTCACACAGATATGGGTATATGTGAATCTCATTCCATGCTTTGGTCACCACACAGACCCTTGGTTGACATCATTCAATGCTTTGGAACACTCTTGGGAGTTTTTCCTTAACAAGTTTTTTGACAAAAATATCTACTGCCTGCTTTCCCTTTAGCCACTTTCATACATTTTTGTACATATAGCCTGATAATTACATGGAGTAAAACCTTATTAGTTTCGACTATAACCATGCATCAGCAACAATGGTGCCCACCCCCCTCCATAAATTCTGTACAGTGGATGCTGTATACAAACTCAGTTCCTATCCTGTGCCCAGGAGTGGCTGTTTGGTCACTACTATGGATAAGATTACCACTCAAGAACTTGGTGATGCCATTGTCTATGAATCTGACCACTTGTCACATCCTAGAAGTCTGGGCTATGTGCTTGACACTATTTTTGAAGAGTTTTCTGCTTATATCCCAACACCATACTTGTTACTGGTTCCCTAAGAGACAATTCAAAAGTATGACCCTACCATTTTCAAAAATACCACTACACAGAATGTTCACCTCTATGATGCAAGTGCAAGAAGATGGATTTGGCCCATGCCTTCTTCAGGGAATGCTGCACTAGAGCAGGCTACTAAGGCCACTACAAATGCCAATTCAACCAGAGGGTGGGCAGAAACCCTGGTAGCTGCTTTCTTTAACACTGTTGCCACTGCTATGGCATCAGTGGTGAAAACTGCAAAGACAAAGCACAGGGATCCTGTTTTGTATTGTCACTGACAGGGCTCCTATAGCAACTGTCATTTGCCCAGTAGTGCAAGCAGTGCTGGTGCTTATGATCATCACCTGGATATCATTCTTGTCAAGTCAGCAAGCTATGCTACTCTCTCACCCTCATGGACAGACCCCATTGTGGTTGCTGAATACACAACTGAGAAATGGACCCCCTCCAGTTGCATTGCAAAAACTCTTCACACCAAGGCTTACCTTGCCTTTCTTGATCAACCTTGGCAGTGTTTCATACTCTGTATATCTTTATGCAAACAGGAGATGCACATGCATCTATACAACTGCTCCAGCCTTGGTGTCAGTCACCCTTTTGACATACATCAAAATCCACATAATTTTCTCTCTCTACTAGCAGCACATCAGCAAATCACTTTGATCTGTCCAGTGCTGTCAAGTATCAGTATTTCTGTAGAATTCTGTGGAACAAGTGATTATTCTTGGAATCTGGGATAATGTAGACCTCTGTGGACCTTTGTAAAACAGAAAGCATTCTAGCAATCCCATCAGACCAGCATATTCAAATAAAAGTAATTTCAAATATTGTTCATTATGTCTACCAAAATACAAAAACCATTACTATTGTGTACATATCTGTGTCATCATCATGCCATGGCAATGGCCATGGATGTGGGGGCAGTGACATCATGGTGGTGGTGGTGGTGGTGGTATAACCAGAGGAGGCCCAGATCAGGCAATGATGCCACCTGAATGGAGTCAGAAGTCAATGAAAACATACCTGAGCATGGGCAGGAGAATGCCCAATGCCAAATGAAGCTGTCAAGTCTGGTATCTCTGGTCCAAGTCCAACCAGAGTTTGTAGGCTAAAGGGGAAGTTAACATAGAGGTGGACCAGAGGTCTGAGCAGAGGAGAAGCAGAGGTACTTAGGGGTGAGGACTTGGCACAGGACTTATGTGTTGCACCATTGTGTAGATCCATCCTCTAATGGAGGTCAGGAATCAGAGCAGAGGTTCTGGATAGGAGGAGCTATCAGGAGTTGAGGGAAAGAGTAGAAAGATAAGCAGAGGTGGACAAGGAGAGGAGGAGAGACTTAGTTGATATTTGTACTAAAGTTACAGAAAAGCACAGGAGATCCTTAAGTACTATCAGAGTAAGGTACAGAGGTACAAAAGTAGAACAAAGGTCAATACAAAAATAAGAAAAAAGGGTCATGTATGTCAAACAAGCTTGCAAGAAATATTTAAGGATCAAAGAACAACAATATACAAAAAGAGACAAGGGTCCAGGCACTCCCAAGCAAGTCTGAGCAGAGGACAAACTCTAGGATGGAACTCTGAGGGGTAAGAGGATGAAAGGGTGGAGGATTGGCCAGAGGAGGGCAGAGTTGGCTGGAGGAAGGCACTATGGTGTTGGAGGGATGGGATATGACAGTGCCCCCTCATTAAGGCTGAGCCCTTGAGGCCATGGTAAGCACAGAGATCAGGTCAGAGCCAATTTAAGGAGAACAAGCCATAAGGCTGTGCCAGGAGGCAGCAGAACATAAGTGACACAAACATGAGGAGTGGGAGAGGCAGGAGTGCAAAGAGTAGGAGTGGTGTCAGCAGGAGGAGGAAGAGTTTTGGCAGAAGGAAGCAGAGGCCATTGAGTGGCAGAAAGTGGAGTGGGAGTGCTGGAGGAGGTTAGCAGAGCAGGAAAAGGCAAAACAAAACAATCAGGGGAAGAAGAGGGTAAGTCCATACTGCAATCAAATAAAGTACTAATGAGGAATACACAGGAATTTATTGAGTTGACTGACTCCAAGGAGAAGCATGGTTGGAGCTCAGTGACAAGGGAGTGGCAGGCAGAGGGGGATGCCTGGTGCAACCAGTGCTGGAGGCAGGGATTGGAGTGTGTCCCCCTTGCACAGGAGTCAAAAGGGACAGCGTGCCTGAGGTGCCAGCAGGGGCACATGACCTGTAAGTGGCCAGGGAGCAGTTCACTAAGGGTAGGTGAGAGAAAGAAGTGGCCCCAGGTCAAAGTGGAGGTTCCAAGGGCAGGGCCATCATGGAGAGCTGTGAGCATGGAGGAGGGAATGGAGGAAGCAGCAGAGATGCCAGACCAGCACCTCTTGCTGCACCTCTGGATTGCAGAGGCGGTGGAGTGACTTTTGGAGACAACAGAGGGAAGATCAAAGGAGAAGAAGAAAAAGGCAAAGGTGCAGGCAGTACAGATGGAGAGTGCACCAGAGGAGAGAAAAGGAAAGGCAAAGGAGATGGCAGAGGCCAGAGTGTGAGTGGAGGAAGAGGAGGATGAAGAAAAGGAAGACAGAGAAGTGAAGATGAGGAAGTAAGTAGATAGTATGTAATTGACTTTATTTCTTTTGTTTTCTCTTTGTCCTTTTATCTTTTTTTTTTTTACTTTATGTTTTCTTTTTTATTGTCTTTGTTTTTTGTCTTTTTTCTAGTTTTTTTGAATTGGAATGAAATGTGAAGGAGAAAATGGTGTGAAAATGGAGGTGTGAAAATTAGGGAATAACAACATATCAAAGGTTGGAATGCTTGGAGAACACCATCTATGGAGTGGTTAGTGGTCTGGGCCTGTCAGGGTACCTCCAATGGAAGTCCTGCACAAGTTCCTTCACATGCTCCAACTCTGTGGCTAATAGCCAGGAGGTCTTTTCATCAGTTCCAAAATATCCAAGCCAACACACCAGGTACAGGAGTTGGCAGTGATCCCTCCTCTGATTGATCTTGGAGTCAAGGATCTCCTCAATCTTGTACTCCAATTCCCTGTCAACCTCTATCAGAGGTGGCAGGGGCTGGACATGGTTTGGTATAGTATTCAGAATTGAAAGTTCTAATTGAGAAATGTAAAATACAGGGTGAACAGAGTGAAGAGAATCAGGTAAATATAGCATAAACAAATGACTGCCTGGATGAATGATAATGGGAAGGGTCCAAGGTTCTTCTCCAAAAGTTTCTTAGAAGGTCTAGTAGAATGAAAATATTTAGCTTTTGCATATACCAGGTCTCTGACCATGAAGTCTGGGGCTGGGCTACACTTGGCATTGGCAGGACCTTGGTACCACTTCTGCACCTCTGACATCTCTGACCAGAGGAACTCATGGAGCTCATCCAAGTCAGTGATGAAGGAGGAAGCTGTGGAGGAGGTTAGTTTGTGATTGGAGTAGATGGAGAAATTAGAGTGGTAACCCTTGTTTGCAAAGAACAGGGATATGCCTGTGGTAGCACTATGCATGTTATTATAGGCAAACTCTGCTAGAGAAAGGAGGTCAGCCCAATTATCTTGTTGATAGTTACAATATATCTGGAGATATTGCTCCAGAATCTGATTAGCATGCTCCATTTGACCATTGCCCTCCAGGTGGTATCTGGAGGTGAAATGGAGCCACATGTCTAGGGCTTTACCTAATGAGCAGAAAAAATGAGAGACAAATTTGGAGCCCCTATCAGTGGTGACATGGGAGGGGACTCTGTGTTTAAAGAAGATGTGAAGGAGGAATAACTTAGCCATGAATTCAGAGTTAATGGTATCATGGGTTGGGATGAAGATTGCCTACTTGGACAACCTATCAACCACCATGAGGATGGCCATATAGCCCTCTGAAGGCAGGAGCTGCTCAATGAAGTCCATGGAGATGGAATTCTATGGCTTCTCTGGGACCAGAAGCTGTTTGAGGAGCCCATATGGACAATGCATGGGGATCTTGGCATGGGTGCAGGATGTGCAGGAGCCAACATAGTCCTTGACAAACATCCAGATGCCCAGCCAGGTGTATTCCTGGCAGATTAGTCCTAATGTATGGTTTTGTTCAAAGTGACCTGCAGTAGGATGGTCATGGAAAGCCCAGAGGACCTGGAGGTGGAGGCCATTAGCTTCTGGGACATAAATCTGGTTGTTGTGGAGGAAGAGACCTTCAGCAGAGGCTGTCCAGCAGTTATCTTTGATGGTGTCAGAGGAAAGGAGTGGAGATTGGATGGGATTGGTAGAAAGGGTGGAAAGAATGTCAGAGCAGAGTTGATCAATGTCAAGGAGT
>JBBPKJ010001316.1:0-11433 GCA_038089195.1 Brasilioporus rufonigricans | reverse complement strand
ATTCACTCATGAGACTTTCACCCAAGGCCCAAGAAGAAAAAATGTCTTACTCAATTGAGCTTGATGATGGCATGGAAATCTGCATACTGGATCTAGCAGCAAATGGACAGAACTGGAATACATGGTGCAAGAAGATTCAACTCATTGTCAAAGGAGCTGGATTGCAAGACTACCTCAATGGTACTGCAATGGACCCATACATGCAGGCAGGAGCCTTCATAGGCAATATTATTATTTCCACCATTCCCGATTCATTATTCATCCATATGCTCCACCTCAAGACCATGGACAAACTATTTGGCTACCTTAGTAAGCAATTCAAATGGTCTACAACTATGATGGAGCAAACAGTATACTATGGAGCACTGCATGTGGCTGCACAAGAGCCAAAAGCAGCCAATGACAAGCTGAGGATTGGGACAGAGAGTTGAGGGAGGCATCACAAGTTGAAATGTGACATGGAAAACCTCCAAAAGGTCAAGCTGAAGGGTCAGAAGGCACAAGATGATGCATCAGTACTGCCCACAGAATCTGAAATAGCAAGCCCAAGGGTTAACAAAGCAATTGCTAACATTGTGAACCTGAATGCAAAGTGCACCAAGTCCACAAGGCCAGCAGACATATTGCCAGACCCACTGAACATGCCACTTGAGATGAGGACTGGCACAGAAGTCCACCAAGCTGATGAAGAGGCTGAGAGAGCAGGCAAAGAGGGTGAAGAAGACAGCAGCGAGACAAATCTCAATCCCACATATGAGAAACTCCAAGAAACCTGCAAGAACCAAGTTGAAGCTGAGGAAATGGATGTACTGGGTTGAGATAACCAAGTCAAGGTCACAAAAAGCACCTCACTAGTTGAGACAACCATCATGCAAGCCATTTGGATGCTGAGCAAAATAGAATTGCAAGGAGAGGACTGAGTTGAGGCAGTGGGTGACATAAAGGATGCTGGACCAGGAGTTAATGATGACAAATGCAGTGGCAAAATAACTGCACACATGAATGAAGCCCTAGAAGTGCAGTCAATCAAAGACAGTGAAGAAGACCACATACTGGAGAAACCCTGGAGCATGCCACTCAAGGGGAAGACCTGGAGGTCAAGCAGTGGAAGCACTATTCTCACTACATGCTACAACAACAAGTGAAGACAATCAGAAGACCCTGTGTTATGACTATCCAGGGATAGGCATAGCCTTGAAAGACCTTGGATTAAAGGTTCCAGCTGTAGAGTATACTGGAGAAGTACTTGGTCTAGGCAAGTACACAATTGATGGTTTCAATGGGTTCAATGGTAGCTCTCATTCAAGAGTAGAGGGGATTCTCTTGGTTAAGGATAAGATTCAAGGAGATCTAGACTAGGGTTACAAGGTATAGTACAAGGGCTTATATATCCCAGGTATGAGTTAAGGGTAGGCATATTGGTAAGCAATAAATAAGCAGAATAAGTCATCAATGAGCAAGTGATGACTAAAGAAGATAAAGTAATCAGCTGATTAGTAAAACAGGTTGGCTAAGTGAGAAAGCACAACTTGAATGTGCAAAGGTTTAAGTACTTAGCCAAGGTGAAGGGAAAATAAAGGAAAAAGAGTAATCATAGCATAACCCCCTTAGTATGCTTGAACTCCAAGTCAAGCTTTTCACAAATCAAAGGAATATCTGACTGGGGAGCTGGTCATGTTAGCATATGCAGTGTCATTGTAGACATCATCTCCTGGAGAGGGAGAACATGGAACAGGTGGTCAGTGACCAGTGGTGATGTGGGTGGTTAGTGGTCATCTATTTGGTCTGATAGAATGGGGGGAAGAGCTTCACTGACTATGGTAAGAAAGAGATTGAGAATGGGATATAATAGAGGAGGAAGAGCTAGATGAAGGCAGTCCCTCTTGCTTTTGTGCAGGGCATCAACCCTGAGTGTGCCCTGGTCTCCAGTTGAGGCAATGTGGGCATTGGTAGGCAGGGCATTCAACTTAGATGTGGCCCAGTCAATGGCATTGGTAGTATCCTTCAGAGTAGTGAGGGTGACTTGGAGGAAGAGGATGGTTTTGTCCAGTGATGTGCCAGGTATATTCAGTTTGTTCTAGGACTTGTAGTTCCTCTATGTCCAAGGGGGAGGAGGACATGGAAGGTGTAGAAGGAATAGGAAGAGCAACTGGGAAATGGGCCTCTCTGGATAGCTCCCTGAGATATCTATCAAGATCCAGGAGGAATTCTCCTATCTTAAGTTGATGGGTGAGGAGGGTGAGGGATGCAGTAAGGTTGAAACAAACATTGGATATGACTGTGGATAGGAATGCATAGCCTGGGTCCTAGAAGTATATGTTATCAATGGAGAGGCAATGGAGTTGGAGGAAAGATTTGTAGAGGGTGAGAAGGGAGGATCCTAGATCTAAATGAGCCAAGCTGGGGATGGTGAGATGGACATCTTGGGTATAGGTGAGGAGTTGTTTGGCATAGACTTTGTTTGGTAATTCTGGGTGAGTATGATGAGCCTAGATGGGGAGGTCAACTGACATGACTGGTTGGTTAGATGGTAATTTTGTTGTGGTGTGGTAGGTGGGCTGTGGTGGTACTCCATCCTGGGACAGCTTGGGTGGAAGACATTGTGATAGAAAACTTGGTATTAGAAAGGCAAGAGGGGGAAGTAGAGCAAGAGGCCATATTTTTGTATGAAGGTTGATGGTTTAGAAATTTTGAATGAAGTGCAATGAGAACAACAACTAAGATGAATCCAAGAATTTCAAAGAGAAGAATAAGTGCAAAGAAGTGGAGGTAATGGTTTTGTTTTTGAAGCATTCAGGGGGGCACTCACATAGAGGCACCTCATCCTGAGGGCTTGGAAAGGAAGATAGCAGGGAGGCATTTCTTATAGTCTTTCAAGGCAGACTTTGAATGTTTCAAGTTTGTTTCTGGTTCCCATGAGTCATTGGTGGTGGAGTATCCTTTCTATTAGATCAAGAAGCAGAACCCTGTCAGTGTTTTTCTGTGTTTTAGAATTTATTCAACTTCAAATTCCTTATTTCCATCAATGAGATCAGGTGGTGGTTTCTGAAAGTTCCATCCATGGACTTTGCTTTCTTTATATGGGGTTAGAAGGGAGGTGTGGAAAACTGGGTGAATTTTGTTCCATGAGGTGGGAAGGCAAAGTTGAGAGGTGATCAAAGATAGGATCTTGGTAAAAGTGAAGGGTCCCTCTCTTTTGGGGGCAATTTGGATCTGGAACAGAGCATCTGAGGTTTCAAGCTTCTAGCCACACCTTTTGTCTGAGGTGAAAGGGAGTGAACAGTCTCTTTGTTTGGGATAACATGATTTGTCATGTGAGATGATGGGAAGCCAAGGCTTTGTTCCTTGCTGTGGTGAGGGCTTTGACGTGGGTTTCTATGGTGGGTACATTAGAGGAGATAAGGATTGATGGGAAGAGACAGGGTTCATATCTCATCATGAGAGAAAATGGTGATTGACTGGTGACAGAGTGGGGTCAGTGGTTGTGCATGAATTCAGCCATGGGGACATGTTTGCTCCAAGTGGAAGGTTGATCTCCACAGAAGATCTGAAGATAAGTTTCAATCTCTTGATTAACTCTTTTGGTTTCTCCATTGGTTTGTGGATGATAGGTGGTTGAAAGAGAGAGGTCATATTCTAGGAGCTTTCCAAGTGCTTTTGCAAAGGATGAAGCAAACTGGGGTCCTCTGTCAGAGATGATTTTGTCATATAACCTGAAACAAGTGAAGACTTTATGGTAGAAAAGCAGGGTGATTCCTTCAGCAGTGATGGTTTTCTTGGTAGGGCAGAGAATTACCCCCTTAGTAAGGCTGTGGTCCACTATGACCAATAAAGAGTCAAACTATTGGATGTGGGAAGATCAGTGATTAGATCACAGGAGAGTTGATGAAAAGGAAGAGTAGCTGTAGAGGGTATCAGAGTGAGTGATGGGGAGGAGGGGTGGGTGTTGACCTTATTTTGTTGGCAAATAAAGCATCCTTCAATATACTATTTAACATAGGTGGCAAGTCCAGGCCACCAAAATTCTGCAGCAACAAGTTGGCAGATTAGACTTGTCCTTTGTAGGTGAGGAGGTTGTTAACCAATTGCCAATCTGATAGTTGGGAGCAAAGTTGGTAAGGAAGGTCATCTATGGCTTGTAATTTTTGTAGAACAATGGGGTTGGTTGTGGAGGATTCAGTGATGATATTCTGGAGTCTGGAGTCAATGAGGTTAATGAAGAGGGAAGGTGGAAGAAGGGTAGTTCCTTCATTGTCAGGGGTAAGGTAGGCAAAGTCAGGTCATTGCAATAAGGCATCTGGTCCTACCAGAAGTTTTCCTGGTATGTGGATCATTTTTAGATCAAAGTCAAAGATGTCAAGGAGCCAGCAGGCTTGTCATCAATTTAATTGTTGTGGTTTTTGGAAGTAAGTGAGATTCTGGTGATCAGTGAAGACTTGGATAGGGAATGGACATCCTAGGAGATATTGTCACCATCATTTCAGGGCTCATAGGATGGCTAGTAGTTCTCTATCATATACATCATAGTTCCATTCAATGGGTCCAAAGGATTGGGATAGGTAGGAGCAGGGATGCCAGTCTCCATTTTCAACAGTTTGAAGGAGGATTGATTTGCAAGCAAAAGCCAACATATCAGTTGCTATGGCAAAGGATTTGGAGGTGTCAGGGAGTTGGAGTATGGGTTTTTGAAGGAACAGGCCTTTCAGGGTGTTGAAGGCCTCAGTGCATTTTGGAGACCAGTTCCATAGCAAAGTTTTCTTGGTTAAGTTGATAAGGGGATGGGTGACATCAGAGTAGTTCAGAATGAATCATCAATAGAAATTGGCAAATCCCAAGAAAGGGCAGACCTCTTTGATGGTTGTAGGGACAGGCCACTTGGCAATTCCATTGAGCTTAATGGAGTCCATGACCACCTGTTCTAGTTTGATAATCATCCCCAGGTATTCAACTTCTGTGGTTGTGAAGGAACATTTTTCAAGTTTGAGATGGAGGTCTAGTTCTTCCATTCTTTGGAGTATGTGTTTTGTTTGTTCTTCATGGGTTTTCTTGTTGGAGGAAAAGATAAGAAGGTCATCCATGTATATGACTAACCATTCTTCAGCAATCATATCTCTGAAGGAGTTGTTCATAAATCTTTGAAAGGTTGCAGGGGAGTTGGTGAGTCTGAAGAACATGATGAGCAGTTCAAAGAGTTCTTTGTGAGTGATGAATATGGCTTTCCATTGGTCTCCATCTTTTATCCAGATGTTGTTATAGCCCCATTGGACATTGAATTTGGTAAAGACTTTGGCATCTTTGAGTTTATCAATAAGGTCAGAGATAATAGATAGGGGATAGGTGTCTCAGATGGTATGTTCATTGAGGTAGTGGTAATCTTGACAGGGATGAAGCTGTCCATTTTTCTTTTGATAAAGAAGAAATGGGAGGCTTGTGGAGGTTGGGAAGGTTGGATTTTATAGGCAGCTAGGTTTTCTTAAATGAACTCTTCCGTGGCTTTTTGTTCATCAATGGTGAGAGGGGATAGTTTTCCTATTTGTGGCACAAAGGTTTTGTTGAGATGGATGGCATGGTCATATGGTCTGGAAGGTGGAATGTGGTTGGTCACTTTCTTCAAAAAGACTTTGGTGAATTCTTGGTATTCTGGTGGTAGGGTTGGCTTCAGTTTAGCAAGTTCAGCTTTCATTGCTAGTTCAGTGGCAAGGGTGAGTTTTCACACTACTGGGGAGCCTAGTGGTGTGACTCTGGAACTGAACATTATGACTCAGTTTAAGGTTCTATTCTGTTTGGCCCTCATGATAAAGTCTTCCAGGCTTTCATATTGGGCAGAGGTGTTGTTTTCACAAAGGTAGTCAAAGAGTCAGGCATCATTGACTTGATTTACCATAACATGGTGGGGTGGTTTTGTGGGGGGAGTTATTTTGTTTTGTTGTTGGTTCCATGTGGAGATGTGAAGTTGGTAGAGTTCAGAGGATTTATTAATGGATTCAGGGATGGATAATTGACATTGTTTCTAGTCTATGGTGGGATTGGCTTCCTTTAGCCTGGAAAGTCCAAGGATAACATTCTGATTTCTGCAATTCATTATATGGAATAGGGCTTTCTGGGCAATTCCTTTGATGGAAAAGAATAGCTTTGTGGTAAAAAGGATCTTTCCTGAGGAGTTAATGGATGCATCTATGTTTCATACAGGGATTGGTTGGGAAAGTTGAGTAGTGGGTAGATGATGCTTTTGTATGAACTGCTAGTCTAGGCAGTTGATATCTGCTCCACTATTGATGAGGGCAGAAGTTTTGACAGTTTTCAGGATGCTGGGGATGATGAGTTCCAAAGGAATTAGCATGGAGTTTGATTTCATCATTACAGTTACATGAGTACCCATAGGAGATGATCACATTGATCAAGGTCCCCATTTCAAAAATCCTGCACTGGAATGGAGAATTCTACCTTTCTAATGGTAGTTTCTTCATCATTGCCTTCTATTTCTGCCAAGCTGGGTAGTTCTTCTTTGACTCCCACCACTGCTTTCTTATTGAGGGAACATTTGAAGTTTCAATGTCCTGGTTGTCAGCATCTGAAACATAATCCTTTCTTTCAGAAATCTTTCCTTTCTTTGTCTGAGGATTTTTGGAGTTTGACAACATCTACATCCATGGCATTGGGATCTTTTTCAGCCTTGTAGGAGGGTCATTGGGAAGAGTAGAATGGTTTATTGGGTTGGTGGTTTTGCTTAGTAATATCTTTGGCTCTGAGGCTCTTTCATAAAAGAGTGATGCTTTGTTGTACCATTCCAAGGCTTGGGTGGAAACAGTATCCATGGAGTAGATTCTAGTCATGAGCCAAGGTGGAAGTCCAGCAGAGTAATATTCAATCAGAATGTTGTCTTGGGTCTCAAGTTTGGTGAGTACAGCATGGTTCTGGAACTGAGCAGTGTACTTGGCTAATGTGGGGGAGTAGGTGTCATTGGATTTATTGTGGGTCATATGGATAGTGGCTAACCAGGCCACTGAGTTGGACTTGATGTTTTAGTGTTTGAATGCTTTTTGGAATTTGTCAATGAAATCATCATACTTGATGGTGGTCACTTTTCCTGCTTTGATGGCCAAAGCTCTGAAGGTGATTTCCCAGATAAGAGCTGGTCCTTTGGTCATGAAGGACAGGGCAAAGGTGACCTTTTTTTCATCAGAGTCATATATAGCAGTGTTGACATGGAGATAGAAGGCAACTGAGTTAAGCCATTGTTCTGCTTTGGTGAAGTCTCTATTGAAGACGTCAGGTGTGTTGAGACAGAGTTCAGTGGGCTTGGTGGTCATGGTAGGGCTAGGGGTTTGAGGGGGTAGTTGGAATGTTGGTTGTCATTGCACTGGGGTTGGAGACAGTGGTGTGGGATTTCTGGGGATAGTTGCTACAGCAGATAAGTGATGGGCTAAATCCTGGTCGAGGATTTGTTCAGTGGGAGAATGGAGGGTGATATCTGGGTTGGAAGAACTGGAGGTGTCTTCTTTGTCACTGGATTCAGAGATTTCTTGGGTAGGGGGTGTTCATGTGGTTTGAAGGTCACAAAGTCTAGGGTTATGTTGAGGGGTTCAGGGTGGAATGGTGATGGCTAAAGAGCAGTCATTCTGGAAGTCTAGATCTTTCGTTATGACTATCCAGTGATAGGTGTAGCCTTGAAAGCCCTTGATTCAAAGGTTCCAGCTGTAGAGTATACTGGATAAGTACTTGGTCTAGGCAAGTACACAATTGATGGTTTCAATGGGTTCAATGGTAGCTCTCACTCAAGAGTAGAGAGGAGTCTCTTGATTAAGGATAAGATTCAAGGAGATCTAGACTAGGATTACAAGATATAGTACAAGGGCTTATATTGTAATGATGTGTAGGCACTTCTGTGCTCCTGACTATACTTTCCCGACTTTGGGAGGTACTCACAAAGAGACACAATGTCCAAAGAGGCTTTCACACAAGTGGGGGAGCAAAATAGTGTGATAAAATATCGGAGAACTAGCTAGAGAGTACAGGACATGATCTAGCTAGTTCTTATTGTACAATCAAAGCGGAGATTGAAAGAGATAGTAAACAGAGAATAACAAATGGTCTGCCACCACTCAGACCAAGATAACAAACAAAGGTAAACAAAATCACCAGAGTGGGAATGCTGGACTTGAACCAGCAAAGGTAGACATCTAGTGAGAATGGAGAGATCAGAATATACAATGTTACAAGAGAAATGTTGTAGGAGGTTTTAGTCCAAAGAGTACACCATGACATCATCAATGAAGAAGATAATGAGGAAATGGAAGAATACTTCATGTATGAAGGGGAAGAGGTGGACCTGCCAAAATGTCACTAGATAAAGGCCAAACAAAAGATGGATAACTGTAACATATATATCCCAGGTATGAGTTAAGGGTAGGCATATTGGTAAGCAATGAATAAGTGGAACAAGTCATCAATGAGTAAGTGATGACTAAAGAAGATGAAGTAATCGGCTGATTAGTAAAACAGGTTGGCTAAGTGAGAAAGCACAACTCAAACATGCAAAGGATTAAGTACTTAGCCAAGGTAAAGGGAAAATAAAGGAAAAAGAGTAATCATAACACCTTGTAGAGGTGATGGGTGACAACAGATGTCATCTAAACAAGCCCACAGAGCCCCCTGACCAGCCTGTTGGCTTGGATAAAGGGATGGTTGAGGCAGACACCTATGGAAAGGGTCAGGATGTGACCAGAGATGGCCAAGATGCACACAAGGACATCATAGATGATCTAGGGGACCACCATGCCCATGTGGAGCTGACAAGCAGCACAAAGGAGTTGAGCACACAAGTATATTGCACAAATGCAACTGTCAAGTTAGATAGCAGTGAGGACCCACAAATGGAGTCAGTAGCTGATGAAGATGTACCTGAGACCTGGCAGGAGAATGCCCAATGTAAAATGAAGCCCAAAGACAGTGGTACAGACCATGATGATGAAGACCAGATGCTGAACCTAGTTGGTGAGGCACAAGACCATGCAGAGGTGATGGACACATTACCAGATGGTACACACAGGATGGACAATGTCAAGGACCACAAAAAGGACTTACCTGAACTGCAAGAACCACCAGACAATGCCACAGACACCATAGACATCCAGAATGAACTCCCCAGTATTGAGCTTGAGAGGAAAAGAGGAAGGTTAGTGAGTGTTGACAAGGCACTTACCAGTGTCATGGCGGACACATCAGCATCATCTAGTGATGCTGAAGATCCTAGAAACAAACTGAAGGACCTGCAGAACACATTGGAACATCAGCAAGAATGTCTAGAGCAGGGGAAGAAAGAGAACTCACCAAGAGTTGCTCCAGACAGGCAAGACAAGCTGGAAAGTGAAGGGAACACATCGGTGACATCCAGACACAATGAGAACGCTAGGACACAGCTGAAGAAGCTGATAAACACATCGGAATGTGAACACAAATGTTCAGAGCACCAGGGGGAGAAAGACTCACCATGGAGAGCTCAAGTCAAGCTAGACAATCCAAGCAGCAAAGCGGTTGTATGGAGGAACCATAGAAGGTACCAGGCACATCCGGCAGGCTACAGGAACCAGTGCCATGCTGATGCGAATGTGCTAAGTCAAGCCAAAGACACAGGAGCATCACTGGATGAAGTGGATATGAGGAGTGACAAGGAATGTGATCAGACACATCAAGCCCTTGCTAAAGGTGCAGAATATGATGGAGATCAATGCCGGATGGACAGCACAACAAGTGACACACACAGTGACTTGAACTGAGTCTATATGAAGACACTAGCTGGCAACCAGTTGAGTCAGCACAGAGAGTGCAAGCACTCAATGACACACATACCATAGCCATCCACAACACCTCCACATTATCCCAGATGATATATTGAGCATTCAAATCCACCACATTGACAAGGAAAATTGAAATCATGACCTAGAAATGTCAATCAGGTCAGATCCACTTACCAGGTCCTTGTCATATACCAGATTCACCAAGTCAAACTCCGGTCCTCTGGACTCAACTCCGAACTATCTTATTCACCTCCGGACTATCTTTACTTGTTGAGTCTTATCTTCCTTACTCCGGACCAACTCCGGACTTCCATTACTTATCTCTTTGATATGTTTCACCTTGATACCTCAGTTTCTCTGTCCTCCTGACATCTCTGTCCCTATGTCACTCTGACATCTCTTCATTCTTGTTTACCTTGACACTCTGTCACTCCTGTTTCACCTCTGTACCTTTGCACATTGTATGTTTACCCGATCTCGTTTCCATCTTAGTAATTCACCTCCGATTTACTATATAATCCATGTACTTCTGTCCTGTATACCTCAGTCTGAATATCAACAGAACTTGACATTCTCCACCTCTGTCTATTTCTGCTCTACTCTGCCAGACTGAACTTGACTCCCTTCGTCTTGTTCATCATCTCTCTGACTTGAGTTCATAGTAACTCTCATCTGACCTCTGACCCTCTGACCTCTGAAATTGGGACACCAGACCTATGCAAGGTGCACCACATAAGGTGAAGCCAAGTCCCAGACCAATCAAATACAACAACTCCGGCATTCCGGAGTTAAACTTGGGGCATGTCGACCAAGTTTGACAGTATATTCAGACTCCACTTGCGTAGAGTCATCATGGCAACTAGAGTTACTCGCTCACAAACTCACTCACATTCTCATGCATTCACTGATGCACACGATACCCTCTGTACTTTCAGCAGTAGCTGCAGAGGCCCAGACCTCGTCAACCAGTTTCGGAGCTTCTCCACTAGATGAACCCCAGATTCTGCCTCCCAGGTCCCTGCTCCTCCACAATCCCTGACCCCAGGAGCCCACATCGAGGAAATTCCCAATGGCACAGAGGTTCCTCTCCCAAGCTCACCATCACTCCATACTCTGATAGAACACACCTTTCACTCTCTGGACGATCCCCATAGTGACCCCGGAGATAACCCATCTGACAGTGATATCTCCAATGATGAGTTTAACCCTTCTTCAGACGAAGAGCAAGTCCCATGCAGCACATTTGGCAACTTAGCTAGTGCCATTCACTCATCACAAACCCGAGCATACGCAATGGACCAAAGTCAGGGAGCCGGACAAGTTTGACAGCACTGACCCCTGCAAACTCCAGGTTTTCCTAGTCCAATGTGAACTCAATTTCCAAAACTGTCTCAAGGCTTTTGCCACTGACCATGCCAAAGTTACCTTTGCCCAGTCTTACCTTAAGAGTATGGCATTGGAATGGTTTGAACTGGACCTCCTCCAGATGGAAGATCTGGCACTTTGCCAAATCTGGATGGACAACTACAAGGAGTTTGTTCTGGAGCTCCAGACCAATTTCGGACTGCACGACCCCATCGGAGACACAGAGCATCAGCTTGACAGTCTAACTATGAAGGATGGTCAAAATATTAAT
>JBBPKJ010001315.1:0-11438 GCA_038089195.1 Brasilioporus rufonigricans | reverse complement strand
AGCAGAACATCCCCCAGCTCTCCCAGATGCCCATCAACGCTCCCCACTTCCATCCCTCCCAGCAACAGCCCCCCCAGCAGCAGCAGTCCCCGAACCACATCGGCCTCATGCCCAACGCTCCAACTTCCTCCTTGGCCATGCTCGCGACCGGCGTTCAGAACAACAACACCTCTTCCCTCCAAACCGCTGCAGCGAGGTATCAGATGCGTCAGAACGCATTACAGCAGGGTCAGAACCCGCAGATGAGTTCATCCGCAGCCCCCCCCGGTGCATCCCACATGGCCCAGCTCGGACATAACCCGCTCCAATCCATGGCTTTTCCTCCAGGCATCATGTCCCAACACATGAATGGCGTCCCGGTTCGCCGTGTGCAGTCTCATCCCCAGGGCCTCAACCAAGCCGCATCGCATGTCCCTCCCATGCATCCCGCCCAGCCGTCTCTCAATGGCATCAACATGGCCATCAATCCACAGTCTAACATGGCTGCCCACCTTCGTGCGCCTTCCCAGCAGCCCATCATGTCTCGCTTACCGCCCTCCATCCCGGGATCAATCTCCCCTGATTTAATGGGTCGTCAACCGAGCGCTACCGCTGTGCCACAGAACCCTCTCAGGGCTTCCTCTGCGCAATCCCAGATCATGAACAGTCTATCCCAACCCCCGGGAATGCCGCAGGCGGGTCTCCAGCAGCCCTCCTCTCAAAACTCTTTTCAACCCTCTGTTCCCGGCCATCCTCATCATGCTCCCTCCCTCACCGCTTCACCACGCCCAGGCGCCCACCCCCAGCAGCAGCATGCTGCTTCTAACATGATGATGGGCCAACCCGGCCCATCTCAAGCACCCGGTCCTCGTCAGATGAGTCATCCTGACAACTTCGTGGGCCTCCAGAACAACCACTTCTCCCAGAACATGGTTGCTGGTTCAGGTCGAATACCAAACCCCGGCGCTCCATTCCCTTTTACTCCCCCCGTTTCCCAAAATGACGCTCTCGACATATCGCAGCCCATCGGCGACAGCCTCCAAAATACCGCCAACCCAATTCGCCCTTCATTTCAGCCTACCCCCGCACAACAGTTCGAGCAGCTCCAACAAAATGACAACTTTGGCGGTCATTTCGTGTCACAACCAAATCCTCCCCCGCCCACACGTCCTCCATCACATCCTAGCACTGCGCACGGGAGTTCTGTACCACCACGGCAAATGCCACCACCTCATCGACACTCTCCACCTGATCCTATAGCCGCACATGCCCAGCAGCAACCACAACGTCCACAGTCTCAACCACAAGGCCCGCCAGGCCGCCCACCATCACAAGCAGGAGCATCACACACACCACGGACTTCTCAATCACAACTCCCTCCTTCGTCGTCTGGACTTATCCCTTCTGCCCGAATAACCCCCCATACCCAACCTCAGTCATCGCCTCATCAGCGGCGACAGTCGCCGTCAGTGCAGCAGCCTATAGCTCCCCGCCCCTCGCAAGGGCCAACTACCAATTCCCCTGCTACCAATGTGGCTTCCTCGGAGGCAAGTACATCTCAGCCTCAACCCCCCGTCATTCCACGGCCTGTGTGAGTTCCGAGCATCACTGATTATACTTTAGAATGAGATCCTGATGCTTTGCATGAGCAGGATGGCCCCCCCGTTGGGGCTTGGTCAAGGACTCATTCATTTACTACAGTTTAGCGGACAACTTTCAAATGAGAATCCCCTTGTCAGTTCCGTTCCTCGCTTGTTGTCGAATTCGTCGTTAATCCCTTACTAGAAACATCAACTGTCATATTGGACCACGATAGTGCAAAATTATTTTACGCCAAAAGCGGTTATGAAAGTCACTTTGTGGAAGGATAACCAGAGGAACGAAGCTAAACCGTTTGGTACGTTACTTCACTGTTCTCTGACAGCTTAAATCGCAACGTTGTCATTAATTACCGACGGCACCACGTTCAGAAATCGGCGTTCCCATATTACCTCGTTTTTTTCTTGTGACTACACAATCGGGTGTCAAGTCTATGACACTGTCACTCGATGGCGCGCGCGAGAGGCTTCTTGCCCAACACCACGCAATCGTGGAGTGCGTCAGTGCGGTATGGACGTACAAGTATATCAACGGATACACTGTTACACTGCGCGGTCCCCTGACGGTCCACGTCGTCATCGTTCCAATCACAAATTCCACGCAATCCCAGCAGTCTTCCTTTACGCTCCGATTTGAGCACCTTCAGTTTGACGCGCATACGCACGAAAAGTTTATCTCGCTCGATGGCATTGGCGGCACACGTACCGTCGAAACACCCAAGACACCCCGTGTGCGTAATGCGCCTACCCCGAGCCCAAATGGTGCATCTTTCGGTCAACGAGAGGAGGATAGACAATGGGACGAGCCTCGCATTTTGATTGAAAATGCAGCCATACCAGGCGAACCGGTCAATGCTTTTGGCATCCCACAAGCCACTATGCGATGTCTAGAGGTTCGTATTATATGACGTTTGTCTTGAGCGACAATCTAACGTGTCTCATTTTGCAGCTGGCCGAGAGCGTAAGTCAAATGACAGACCTGATTTCGTTCGCAAACGAAACGCAACTGGGGCCGATGGGTAGCTACGCCACTCCCGAATACATATGAATTCGCCGCCTGACAAAATTCTCCACGTAGATGCCCTCTCAACGCTGGCGAAGAAACTCCGAGAGACAACACATAACTTAACTGTCAATGGCGCATACATGGGTCCCGTTCCAGGCGGTGCTGGACCTGGGGGTTTCCCGAGTTATAGCGGTCCACCGACGTCGGCATTATATCCAGGCGTGTCATCATCAGCTATCTCTATACATCCCATACCATCAGGCGGTTCTCAAAATCTTCCGCCGCCCTCTGCTGATATCTCCCTTAAGCAGAGTAAGCTCCCCCCCTCCGGCCCCGCTCCCCCAGCACCTAATCAGCCCCCCGCTCCTTCGCAGGCGGGACTGACCTCATCTACCCCGACAATGACCACGGCAACCCTCAAACGCAAGCCCAACGATACCAACTCACCAACCATCGGCAACGTTGAACCACAACCAAAACGGACTCGCAAACCAAAGCGGAACGGCTAGCATCTGGCGGATTTTTGTGGAATATCTTGTATGTCGCTATCGAGGCGTCGGAGGAACTATATTTGTGATTGTCCATCATATCAGCCGCTCCCTCGTGTGTATCTGGCTGCTACATATATCGTTCTATCCTTGTGGCAGGACGTGAACCGCCCAAGTACTTGCTCCTGTTACCCGGGTTCGCGATGTGTTATTTATAGCTTTCTGTACCACTAATAAGATGCTCTCCTGAATATTGCCAACTGTTTCGCGGCGATTTAAGCTTATAACCGACCCGACGTTCGATGAATAACCTCGCGAAGAACCTTATTTCATGGTGCGCTTATTATGATTGACGGGGCACGCCCGAATGACACACTATGATGCATTGATGGACGGTACTCTTCCAAATAATCGACATATGGCGATAAACAGTGTCGCGTGCAAATAAGAAAGGAGAAAGGAAACCAGACGTAGGAACAACCAACAGGGACGCTAGAAGATCGGTTCGTGGCTAAAGTCGCATTGGTCGCCATATCTGCATCTGCGGGTCATGAAAAAAAGGGGGGGACGGGTCGTCAGCTTGGTCGTCCAGTCTCACATTCGAAATGTGACCGATGCTCGCCTTCCTTCCGCAAAGAAACTGCATGGTCTTCGTTTACTACTTCTATACGAGCCCTCATCGCCCCGCCCTCGGCCACCGCGCCCACGCACCCCGCCACGTCCTCGTCCCCTATCACCGGCTGCTGCCGCCCAACGTGCTCGCGCGCCGGCATCGTCCCCATCGAACTCCTGCCCGAACTCTTGAAGCTGGCCCGGCGCCGCATTCCATCCCGGCGCCTGGCTCGTACCACCAAACAGCGGCGGTGGCTGGCCACCATCCGACGCGTGCCCCGGATTGAGCAACGCCTGTGCCTGCTGCATCAACTGTTGCATCTGCTCTGGCGGTATGGACGACAAGATGCTGGGGTCGAAACCCACCGGCAGACTAACCCCCCCGGCCCCCACTTCCACGGAACCGTCCATCGGGTGGTCTGCGTCGCCCGCCGCGAGCTGGTTCACCAGGTCTGCAACGGACACCTGCGGTGGCTGTGCAGCCCCACTCCAAAAGACCATGTCGCTCTCTGGTCCCACCGTCATCATCTTGACGGACGCGTCCACGTCCTCCTCCAGAATTGTCGTCGCAGGCTCAGCCGGACTGTCTGGTATCTGCGCCACATTCATGTACAGCGCACCCAACGCGGTCTGCTCCCGCTCCTCTTGGGCAATCTTCTCCACGCTCTGCAGACCGCGTTGCATGAGGTCAAAATCTATCGGGATATCGATGGCTACAAGGGGTGGGGCGTTTTTTGGTCCAGCCCGTCAGCGATCAAGTAGGTTTCATCACGATCTCGGCGACTCACTTATTGGATCCGTCCAGTCAATGAGTTCTTCGAATAAATGTGCGTGCAACGCCGCTCCTTCTCCCCGATCAAGATCGCGAAGACTGTGCGCAGTATGTATACCCTATCGGACGAGTCCAGGACACGCGATATCAATGTACAGTACACGTGAAAACAGAGCAAAGGGCTGACGTCTACTGGATCATCGTCGTAGACCGCACGTTCGATCAGCCGGATCGACTCCAGCTGACCTTCCGGCGCCCACGAGACCGTTTTTCGCTTCGTCTTACCGGCAGCGTTACCCGTGGGAGGCGTACTCGCTGCCGGAACCGGAGGGGGCGTGGACACGGCCGGAGACCCCTTCCGTCCTTTACCCATGGACTTGAGTGCTTCTTGAAATGGGTCGATCGATGATGGTTGTGCAACATTTGTATCTGGCTCCTTCTTCATGTTCACCGGGGCCTTCTTGAAGCTGGGCAATTTCGGTTTAGGTTTCGGGGCCGAAAAAAACGACGAATCCGATCGGGAGTCTTTGACGGGCAGGGATACAGGTTTCGCCTCCTTCTTCACGGTTACTTTAGAGGACGATGCTGCAGGTGTGACAGCAGCCTTCTTTGTGGGTGGTTGTACTTTGGAAACTGGTAGCTCATTGAGCTTTCGTTTCTTCAGTTTTACATCTGGACGAAAGTAAGCGCTCGCCGGTTCGCGGAACAAAGTGACGTGACCCACCCTCAGTTTGATTGCTTTCTGCCTGTTTTGTGGCAGTTTCGACCAACAAGCGCCACTTCCGCTCCAAATTTGACGCCATATCCTTGATCGCTGCGGCAGGACAGCGATAAACAGACAATCGTTAGATACATGAGGTTTTCACTTAGATTATGGTACGACAGACGGTCATGTTTCAATGCGGGGACAGACGTATATATATCTCCATTGGATGTGGGGGTAGAATGAATTACGCTGAAACGACGCTCACCTGGTGCTGGTGGCTCCTTGACGAGCTTGACAATGATCTTGCCCAGCTTCGACGCCTTCAGGGCATCAATCGTCATGGGAAGCCTATCCACGATCTAGAGGTAGTTCATCAAGCTCGTTTCATGCTCCAGTAACTAGGATCAAACTGACATGGAGCAACGGCATTATGGTTTCAACTAAAAGGCTGTCGCTCTTAGCCATAAGACCGGCTTTCAGCCATTCGCGAGTGATATCCATCGCAGTGACATTTTCTAGCCACGCTCGGAAATAATGATTACCAGCGTTGTCCCTGACTTTGGTCAATATCTCCAGCCGAGTAGTCGGGTCTACGTCCTGAGAGCCAAAGTCGTCAATATGCGAAACAAGGGAGTTGACAGCACCCGCCCCAGTAAATGAGTTGGGCTGCAGAAGTGGTCGAACGTCAGCCGAGAATTTGTCCTTTCGAACCTGAGGGTTGATCGAGACCAAGGGAGTGGTGGTCGATGCAGACGACGTTGACGGTGAGTAAAAGGAAGACAGGGTACCAGTCATGGAAGTAGAGGGAGAATGAAGAACATGAGGTGAGAGTGTAGTAGGTTGAGATTGAGATTGTGGATGTTGTTGTGGGGGATGTGAATAAAAATGCGATGGAAGGACATAAGAAGGATTAATGGATAATGTAGGTTGTTGGTACTGATATTGGGACTGTTGTGGTCGTGACTGACTTTGTTGCGTTGCTGACACAACTTGGCTGGGTGATTCTGGATATGGTCGAGGGGTCTCCGTATCACCGATCGTCGTCAATGCAGGGCTGTGACATAAGTATGAGTCACCGCAGAACCGAAATGCTAATTCACGTACTCGATCATTAGTTGAGGCTGAGGGGGTGATGGTGACACTATTTGTTGTTGCGACACAGAGGGCTGCGATAGCGACGACGTAGTTGCACCATTTAGTGTTGAATAACTTGAGAGTGGTAACGGTGCTGAGGAACTTGGCCAGGACATAGAGCCATACGCCATAGCATTGTATGGGGCGGGAACGGTGGAGATGTAGAAACTTTGATAAGGATGAGCATAGTATGATTGGGGTGGCGACGATATTGAGGTGGACGTCGACGGCCCTGTTGGATGCAAATATCAGTAGTCCGTTCGAGACCAGCAGTGCAAGTTGGCTGATGGGCGCCTAGAAAAATACTTACCCGGTATATCGCCCAGCCCAAAGTCGCTCAGATCCAATGGCTGCGCAGCAGTTGACCCTCCTGCACTGGGGTTAGGCGCTGAACGGTCTTTCCAGTCGTCGTTTGAGGGCGGTGCGCCGTCAACATGGACGTGCTGGGAGTCGGGGACATTCTGCGGCCATTGATTTGGCACATTTGGGTACATACTATCCATCTGGACAGATTTTTCTCTTTTTTTCTGCCGTCTCCTTGGTTCTCAAGCGTTTTTGGGCAACACTAAACGGCTTATTTCTGTGCAAACGAGATGCGGAAAAGAAGAGAAGAAACGCAGACGATATACAAGCCTTTTCACCTTTCGCAGGGCGTCGCCACGCTCAACCGCCTGCGAGTTCTGTCTCTGTGATGGTGCTGAGGATTGAAAGCGCACAGACCAGTCGAGGGTGCAATTACCCGTTGCCATCATTTTTCGTCTCCGCTTAAAGCGTTGTTTCAACCCCAGAACGGCACGACGGCACGGGCTGTGGCTCTCGCTGGAAGCGGTGCGCAGGAGCCTTTCTGAAGCGACCGTCCATCCTCTTCAAGTCTGGGATGTCGACACCCCAAACTGCTGGCCGCTACCAGCAAGGCCAACGCACGATCGACGCACGACTTCACACGTTTCAAATCTCAACGAGAAGCCGCGTCCTGTGTTGGTGCCGAGGTCATAAAAGTAGGTCTTGGTTGCACACTGTTACCTCTCGAGCCCTCTAGAATTCTCACAATACAGGTGCGACGAGTGCATTGCCATTTCCCCGGTCGTGCAGGTCACTCGTGTTGGCTGGCCGATAATTATGAATAGTGATGCTTACCTGATGACTAGTTGGGTTTCAATATAACGAACCTAATAGGCATCAACAAACAAAAGCTTATAATTGCAGCTATCAACAACGCTAGTCGATTTTCACACTACCAAATCCTTCCTTGTTTCCTCCCACCAAGCTACTCTTAACGCGTCTTCGCGCTTACTTCGGGCAATGAGTCCAAAAGCACTCAAGGAACAGTCCTCCGATGCGGATACGACGAGGACCGAGGTCAGTACGCGCGTCGTAGATGGGTCCGCTTATCTGAATGCTCCCTCTATCTACAGTTCATCGCCAAACTATCTACTGCCGCCGAGGCAATGCGCCAGTTCGGTAATTTCGCCGATGCGCTCGCGAAAGTAGTTGTCAAAGCGCCACTTGACGATCCTGAGGTCGTCGGGGCTTTGCAAGCCGCCATCGACGCGATTCCAGCTCCATCGAGGAAACGCAAGCTCGCGTCCTCAGGTGGACTGGACGAAGGCGGCAAACGAAGGAAGAGAGAGAAAAAACCCAAGGATCCTAATGCTCCCAAGGCCCCTCCCTCTGCGTACATACTTTTCCAGAACGAGATTCGCAATACTGTTCGCGAAGCGCATCCGGACATCCAGTACAAGGAACTTATGGGCCTTATCTCTCAACAATGGAATTCTCTTCCTGCGGAGAAGAAAAAGGTAATCGTGAAAGAGCTTTTCTTCGATGTCGACCCTCATATCCTCTCAAACAGCCATATTTCGATAGAGTGTCTGCCGCCAAGCTAACTCACGAAGAGGAATTGGCTAAGTACAATGCGTCGAACCTGAACAATGTCCCATCAGGAGGAACCTCTAAGACGTCAAAGAAAGAAGACGAATCTGTTGAGAAGCCCGAAAAGAAGGTTGCCGCTGTAAGTTGTTTGCCAGTTTTACGTGTTCATCTTCTAAATAAAAGGCAATAGAAACCAAAGCAATTGGCAAGGAAGACTGCACCAATAGCCGAGATTGTCGCCTCGTCAGAGTCAGAAGCCGCTTCTGACGATGAATCGGCTGGAGAGGGGAAGGAAGAAGGCGAGGATAAGGCATCGGACGATGGAAGTTCGGAGGAGGAATCGGATGAGCCTACTCCTCCACCTGCCAAGAAGGCGAAAAAGGCCGACAAGAGGAAGTGAACGGCCAAAAATAATGATCCTGTGTTCGGTTCGTTGATGTGACACGTCTTACACCGCTGTGGTTAGGCTTTTCTCGACGTTTTGTTGGTATCATACGTAGTTTTTGTTGATATTTCTTTACGATATACACAGGATCCCGCGTATATAAATCATGGCCACCTGATTTTAATTGTTGAACATGCTAGTTAGGCTGTAGTTGCCTAGTAAATGTGTGTCTGCTCGGGCCGCTGCGCAAATGCTGAGTAAACGACAGCAAAGCAGTGTCCACAAGGGTGCACTGCCTGCGGGGTTGACCTCGACTATAAAACCCATCACCTTCCTCTTTCACAGGCTATTCTCTTACCGCCAACATGGCCTCTCCTCCTCCCAACCCGGATACGAGAGGGCTACCCTATGGCTGGACACAACAATACAACTGGGAGTCTGTATCTCCCGCCGCCCCCTCCCTGATCGATACTGATTATCTTTTCGTACAGGTACAAACAATGGTACGCTACTGTTGACACTAGGGAATGTGTTCTTATTTCGATGTATAGGTTCTACATCAACACGCGCGAGCAGCCCCCGCGTTCATCCTGGGAGCATCCCATGGGCCCTATACCCCAGGGCTTCGTTCCCCCGTCCGGTCCTCCGCCTGATCGCTCTTATAGCCGTTCCCCATACGGCGGCCCTCCCCCATACGCCAACCCTCCCCCGCAGGCATATGGTGGATATCCAGGCTACCAGCCTCCCCCTCAAGGTTATTACAATGCACCACAAGGTGGATACGTCGGTGGTCCCTCTTATGGTGTGTGTTGTCAATTGGAAGCTTGTTGATCGCATTGATGCGTAAATCAGGTGCTCCCTCAGGCCCAGAGCGGATCGTCTATGTCGAGGAAGAACGCAAGCAGAAGAAAGGGCCCGGCATGGGAACGGCACTGTTGGCAGGTTCGTGGTGGTGGTACTTTGGTACCATCGAAGCTAACTTGGATTTTGCAATATAGGCGGTGCCGGCCTGGTAGGTGGTGCTCTCTTGATGGAAGCCTTTGAAGATCATAACGAACGTGAAAGGGAAGAGGGCTTCGACCAAGGTTTGTACTGAGTTTGCGCACCAATTCAATTCCTGAGTTTTGCTTGGCAGGCTACCAAGATGGTTATGATAACGGTTATGATAACGGTTTTGATAACGGTTTTGATAGTGGCTTCTAATTTACTGTGACCAAAGTGACTACTTGTAGCAGTTTGTTTCAGTTGTTTCATTTCGTCGACCAGTGGATTTGTCGAATTGTTTGTAGTATCAAACTTGATTGTAGTGAGACGTCCAAAGATTACCCGTCTGACATTCTCTTTGACTTCACCATGAGTGCTCTTTGTTGGCTACTTTCTGCTATGCGCAGATAAAAGAATCAAACGATATACTCGCAGCAGCTAGTTCTTTTCGCTGTTGCCAATGTCGCACCAGCGTGTAGACGCTAGCGTGAAACGGGGATAGTATGTTCTCCTGAACAGCCTTGTAAATACATACAAGGGCATGATAGTGCCACCGCTAGTGTCCCTGGCATTTCTGAATGGTACGTCAAATAGGCTTGGTGCTGCGCCGGTCTTATTCGTGTTCAGGGTTGTTCTAAATTTTCAACTCCCTGCAACTATCCCGACCTTTCCACTAGGCGACCAAACAGCACGAATGGATTACCGTGAATGCGCAAGCTCCCGCTCGGGCCGGCGCCTTTGGCAAAGCCAGTTGGGACTAGGACATAGCAGTGCATGGTGAGTTATTTCCGACCAATCAACAGACTTCAGCTCGTCACCTTCGATCAGTGACACCGTTGATGACCGCAGGTCAATCTACTCTATGGATAGTCAGAATTCCAGAAGCCCACACAACGTCGTCGAGGTCAGCGCGACGACTCCCGTTCAAGCGTATGTGAGAGCTGTCGAGACTAGGGAAACCATCCATGATCACGCCTTGCATTATACTATCGAGAGGAAGCAGCCAGAGAGGAAAGAAAGTGCAAATGTGCATTTGATGCCCTCACACCACGGTGATCCAGGATCTCCTGTACGTGGAGCATCGTTTGCCCAGCGCCTCTATGCGAGTGCACTGAGCCACAAGTCTCCGACTGTGCCTTCGAGCGATATCTCCCTTCTACCACCGCTCACATACACAGCCTCTGGTGGTGATAGCCAAACATCTGATGTACCACACCGCAAAACGCCGTTCTCGGCTTCGTTGTTTGACACCAGCTTGACAGCCTCTCAATCTTGTGACCCCGTTGATCCATACTACAGTGGTGTCACTACGCGTGGGTTCCCGTCCCGAGGTTCTAGTCCTGGAGTGGGTGCAACACGTCCTCGACCACTATTACCAGTTCTGCAGAGCCCAAACACCTTGTCTGTGACTCAGTCACACCCGGCTACCCCACAGACGTATTATTCTTCATCACAAAGATCCCCCCTTCAACTTGAATTTCGAGACCCCCATGCGGTTTATCATCAGTTCCAAACTGTATCGTCGGAGGCTCGGTCGTACAGCCCTCCGGCAGTTGGCATTCACAAAGCTTCGGGCCTACAGGGAACATCCGTTCAGACCCATCCGCCTGCTGCTGTAGGTAAGGCAATGCCACCGCTTCTGCCATTGGAGAAACAAGGATACGTAATCGCCCCTGCATCTTCACCGTCCGCCTTCGAAGATCGTGAATGTCAATTCAATCCATCCCGAGAGGTCGTGGCTGATGTTGTGCCAGTGGTCAATCAATCACTTGCAGCGGTACCTCACCTGCCGGATAGTTTGTTCAGGCCACCACCCGAGGTTAATTACGAGGAAGCCCCCTCGTACTCGCTCGTCGACGAGCAACTTCCTCCACCAGCGTTCGACGATCTCCAGGCGACCAC
>JBBPKJ010001314.1:0-11440 GCA_038089195.1 Brasilioporus rufonigricans | reverse complement strand
CCCTTTCCTCACAAGTCTTACTCCTTATTTCTTGTCACCTTCTTCCCTGATGATATGATGGTTTACTCTCTTGAATAACTCTTCACCTTGGACTAACCCCTCCTACAACACTTCTCTTACAGTGTTGCGTATTCTGGTCTCTTCACTGATAACTATAGCTAAGCCTTCCTTTTTGCTGGTTCGATTCCAGTCTTCTTGCTTAGCTAATACCCTTTGTTATTGTTGTCTTGGTCCAAGTGCAGGCAGGCCCCCATTTACCTTTATTTACTCTCTATTCTAGCTCTGCTTCTATTGTACTATATTAACTAGCTCAGTAGCCACTCTTGTTTCTTAGCTAGTTCTATGTCTATCCAATGCACTACTGTGCTCCTTCTGTCCCATCCTCTCGAAAGTGCTGCCCTTTGGACGTTGTGTCTCCTCGTGAGTACCTCCCAAAGTCCAGGTAATTATAAGTCTTGAGCATAGAAGTGCTCTCAACGTTACAAAAGAACTAGCTCGTCCCTTTGACTCTTCCCTCATGAAGTAAGTCACCATAGCTGACCAACCCAACCCCAGACGAAGGATTGCTGCATCCTCCTCCAATCCCACCCCTACCCCCCACTCTGTCCACACCTCTAGGGCCCTGAGAACCCTCCTTGCCAGCCGATCACCTGCCCCATCTGCTGAACCTCTTTCTGCTGAAGAAGACTCTGATATTGAGATTGAAGATCTTCCTAATGTCCAACCACTGTCTGCTACTGTTGTCTATAACCCAGGAATCTTTTCCCCAATTGCAGTCACCCCCCGAAGTCGCCCATCTTCCCCAGTTGCCATGACTACCACCCCAAAACCCATCAAGTTAAAATCCACCCTTCCTGCTGATTTCTCTGGTGAATCCAAGAAGGCAGCATGGTGGATCAGCGCCATGAAAGGCCACTTCAAGGCCAACAACACCATCTTCTCATCAGACCCCCTGAAAATCTATACCCTCCTCAACAAAATGGGAGGAGGAGCTGGCATCCATTTCGCTGAAAAATGGTACCATATGTTGCAAGACCCTGCCACCAAGAAGGAAGACAAGACCTTCAACAAAGTAATCAAAGACTTCAGTTCCATTTTCGTCCCCTATGATGTTGAAGGAACAGCCAGGCAAACCCTTGACACCCTTCGACAAGAAGTGATCCAGAACAAAAGAGATCCTTGGATCATTGATGACTATAAACTCCAGGACTATGTCCAGAGTTTCTCCACTGCTGTTCTCCATGCCCACCTTGAAGACAAAGAAACCATCTGCCAGAAATTCGCCAAAGGGCTATACCCCCCTCTTCACTGTCTCATCTTTTCTCAGACAACCCTCCCTGATATCTATGACAAGTGGGTCAAAGATGCAAAGAAGTTTACCAAGCACCTCAAAATAGACAACAACATCCTGAAAGAGGATGACCATTCCTTCCCCTTCTCTTCCCGCACCCCTACCTATACCAGAGATCCTAGCACCATGGACATAGATGCTCTCAATCTGTCCCCTGTAGAAAAGGCATGCTGCTTATGCGACTGCCTCTGCTTTATCTGTAAGAAAGCAGGTTGCTCCACCCATAACCATCCCAACCATCAGAATCAACCTCGAGGAAGATGCTACCCCCCCATCCACCTCCAGAATCCAAGCCGTTGAGACCACCCAACCCTCTGAACACACACAGTATGTGCACAACCTAAAGGCCAAAGGGAAGGACCCCCAACAGATCCTACAAGTTCTCCATGCCTATTTCAATGAGGCAGAAGAAGAAGCGACCGAAGAAGTCCGGTCAGTTACCTTAGTTAATGAGGATTTTTAGAAAGGAAGGATGTCTTGACATCTCCCCTTCCCCATGTCTTAGCTCCTGTACTCTTAGCCAAACCATCAGAAAATACCATCTGAGTCCGTTTGACTATCTCCCATGGAGCAAAAACCATTGACACCAGCGCCCTAATTGACTGTGGGGTCACTGGAAATTTCATTGATCAGACCCTTGTCCAACAACTATCCCTACCTACTTGATCCCTCCCTAAACCAATCGCTGCATATAACGTAGATGGAACCGAGAACCAATCCGGATCCATCAAAACCAAGGCATCCATCCATCTAGTCTTCCCCAACCACGAAGAAATGATTGATTTAATGATAGTAAATTGTGGATGTTCCCAAGTAATCCTAGGAATGCCCTGGCTATGTTCCCACAACCCAAAAATTGACTGGACCTCAGGAACTCTCTTGCTCCCTGATCCCTCTCATCCCAGCTGAAAGACATTCAACACTGTTCCCACCAGATATTTGATGTGATGGCTGGGAGCTGACCCAGACACGAAGATCATCTCTTGACTAAGAAAAAGGGAAGCTTGGCTAAACAAGGAGTCTATCTGTGAAACAACTCTCTCTACTGAAATCGCTAGCCAAACCAAGACAGACCAGAAATCCCTTCCTGCTGCCTTCTCACCCTTTGCAGATGTCTTTGCAGAAAAGACCCACAATCTCCTTTCACCCCCACGTCCCTTTGACCATGCCATTGAGTTAAAGAATTCCTTTGCCCCTTGAGTTGCTAAAACCTACCCTCTTAACCCCCAAGAACAGGAGGCCTGTAAGATGTTTGTCGAAGAACATCTGAAGACTGGTTGCATCATACCCTCCAAATCCCCTCAAGCATCCCCCTTCTTCTTTGTCCCAAAGAAGGATGGCTCTCTTCACCCCTGCCAGGACTATCATTATCTAAACAAACATACAGTCAAAAATGCATACCCCTTACCCCTTATCTCCAACCTAGTTGACAAACTGAAGAACTTGACCCTTTTCACTAAGTTTGACATTCGATGGGGTTATAACAATATCTGCATTCACCCTGAAAACATGTGGAAAGCAGCCTTCATTACCCCCCTCAGATTGTTCAAACCTACTGTCATGTTCTTTGGACTCTGTAACTGCCCAGTGACATTCCAAGCCTTTATGAACCACTCCTTCTGCAATCTGAGAGCAGAAGGATGGTTAGTAATCTATATGAACGACATACTCATTCATTCTTCCAACCTCACTACCCACCATGACCATACTAGGAAGGTCCTAGAATGTCTCCACGATCTCCACCTTTCCCTAAAACTCTCCAAGTGTACCTTCAATGTTCCTGAAGTAGAATATTTAGGGATGATTGTTGGTAGCAGCAGTGCCAAGATGGACCCTGTCAAACTCTCTGCCATAACAAAATGGAACCCACCCTCCAATGTGAAAGGAGTTTGTTCCTTCATAGGTTTCTGCAACTTCTATCGCAAGTTCATCACCAACTTCTCCAACATTGCAGCCCCTCTTCATCTTCTGACCACAACCAAGCAACCTTGGCTTTGGGGCCCCAACCAAGAATCTGCCTTCCGAGCTCTCCAGAAGATCTTCACTGCTGCCCCAGTCCTTCTCCTCCCAGATGTCTCAAAACCATTTACCCTCATGTCAGATGCTTCGCTTACAGTGGTGGGTGCTGTATTGATGCCAACTATTAATGAAGGAACACATTTTCTCCACCTTCTGCCCATGGAAGACTGGAGATAAGGTGTGGCTAGAGGCCACCAATCTCTGCTTTCCACACCCAACAAAAAAGTTATCCTCAAAATGAGTGGGCCCTTTTGAAATAACAGACATCCTCTCAAACCTTGCCTTCCAACTAAACTTACCCCCAACCTGGAAATGCCACAATGTGTTCCATGCGTTCAAACTCTCCTCCTATCGCACCACCCCTGAACATGGCCCCTTCTTCCTGTCCCCACTCCCCAACATCATTAATGATGAAGAACAATATGAAGTTGAAACCATCCTAACTCACCATGGGATAGGAAAACAATGGAGATATCTCATCAAATGGAAAGGCTATGCGACATCTGAAAATACCTGGAAACCCGAATCAAACCTTAGATATGCCACAGACCTACTTAAGGAGTACAAGGTAACCAGGCACCTCCAATGAACTGCATCACCCTCCCCTTCTGGGTTCTTTTAATCTCTCTCATTGCTGCCTTCATCATCCTACTCTCTGTCCTCCTCGCTACGATCTCCTCCATTGCTTCACAGTCTATCCTCCACTGACTATTCGCATAACATGTCTACCCCACCCAACCAAGAAAACCTCCCACTCTTCGCACTTCACCAAGTCCAACCCCAACTACTTCCCCTCCTCCAATGCCACACCTTATATGCTCTCATCCTCATGAAATCTCAAATTTTACTTCAGATTGAATGCCTCCCATCTTACCAGTCAAACTCCATACTTCATTCCGCTGTGCACTTGTTTCATCACTCTCATAGTCTATTGAACCTTCACCGTTGTCTCCAACCGAGCAACCTACCCCATGATTTCCTTACCTTTTCTAGTTTAGCATTAGCTGCTGGACCAACTGCTGCGCTTGACCTTCTTGATACCTTAGGATTTGATCAATATGTTTCTGCCTTAAACCCCATTGAACTCTACCATATCTTCCGTCCTATCTTCCTTTCGCTCTCTGATTCAGAAAGAGACCACTACCTCAAATGAGATATCCAACTCCTGCCACACCCCCCCAGGTTACTCTGGAAAAGGCTGATGCTGTGCTTGCCCACCAGACTACCCCTCCCCCACTTGCCACTTGCCTCCATACTCCACCACCAGAGGATGACAAACTGACTCACCTTCTACCCCTCTACATCCCCTCTCCTGAGGATCCATCTTTTTGCACCCTCTATTGGCCCTTGCAACATGGAGCAGTCCTCTTCTTGCACCTACCCACCCTTCCTCCCTTTCGGGTCTCCCCCAGCTCCCTTTGCAAACCCTTCAGAGACTGTTACCACTGTGGACAACCTGGACATTGGAAACGTGACTGTTCTCAATTCAAATGCCCTTATTGTCACTGCCCCATCCCTGGGCACCTTCCCTACTCCTGTATCCGCAAGCAATGTGAGGCTTGCCTCTACTGGGGACATGGAGATTGCTACTGCCCCCATCGCTGATGCACAATCTGTGATAACCTTGGGCATGTCACTGACAATTGCCACAGCAGGGACAGTGATGACAATGATGTGGTCTTGAATGGTGATGCAGATGGCCTGGACAGAACTTAATGAACTCGGCTCAGGGTTCCGAGTCTATGAAGGGGGTAATGTTATGGTAAACCACCTATGTTTGGGACTCTTTCTGATTATCTTTCGCTTCACCCACATAACACCCTTTCCTCACAAGTCTTACTCCTTATTTCTTGTCACCTTCTTCCCTGATGATATGATGGTTTACTCTCTTGAATAACTCTTCACCTTGGACTAACCCCTCCTACAACACTTCTCTTACAGTGTTGTGTATTCTGGTCTCTTCACTGATAACTATAGCTAAGCCTTCCTTCTTGCTGGTTCGATTCCAGTCTTCTTGCTTAGCTAATACCCTTTGTTATTGTTGTCTTGGTCCAAGTGCAGGGAGGCCCTCATTTACCTTTATTTACTCTCTATTCTAGCTCCACTTCTATTGTACTATATTAACTAGCTCAGTAGCCACTCTTGTTCCTTAGCCAGATCTATGTTTATCCAACGCACTACTGTGCTCCTTCTGTCCCATCCTCTCGAAAATGCTGCCCTTTGGACATTGTGTCTCCTCGTGAGTATCTCCCAAAGTCCAGGTAATTATAAGTCTCAAGCATAGAAGTGCTCTCAACGTGACAGCAATGATTTCAAAGAGAATTCAACCCTCACTGTGGTGTAAGGGTGGGAGCAAGGATAGCACTCCATGCACGGGTCTGGGAAAAGGCGGTGAGCACACTATCTCCTGTTCACGAAAACTTCACATACATTCACCTATTACTGGATGGCAAGCAGAGGAGCTGCCCGCTGAGGGACTTTGTTTGTTGTCTGCATCTGTTTTAGGTACATTGGTACAATAGTATTATGACTATGGTACTACAACTACAGTACTACCAGTGCTATGAGATGGATGGTAGAAGTTGCAAGTAAAGAGAGAAAAGCTTACCTAATTGCATCAGCAGGTGACATATTAAGAATGAACATTTGAAACTCAGCCCAATACAAAAAAGATTCTATGAGCATGTGACACAATGATATAATACATGTGTCACCTGGCTGAGTCTCAAAGGGCTCGGACAGGAAGCAGGCCCGGGTCGGGTTTTCATGAAAATCCGCCCTTGTGTAAGCCTCAATGTTCTAGTGGAGCATAGAATTTTCAATACCGCTCTAATCTAGTATACTATATCTCAATATCAAAGCCACCAATATGATATCATGCTTGACGATTCAGAAAGCTCAACAGTGCACATCGATTCCAGTTTTCAGGATGACAATGAGACTGAGGAGGATCTGGGAGACAGCATCTTCTGTCTACTTATTGATCAGAACCGACAGATGGGTCAAATCATCATGAAGTCTATCTTCCTCCTGGTGGAAGCAGTCACCTTGCCCATGCGTGCGCAGCCCATACCCTATCATACATCCATTCTTACAGATCATATGTGGATGATGGAACTACTTAATGGTCACCCAGACCGAATCCACAACGAACTTGGCGTTTGGAAGCAGGTCTTCCAGAAACTCATTGAGGAGCTGACATTTCATGGATATACGTTGTCCAAGCATGTTATGCTCGAAGAACAGCTGGGTATATTCCTATATACATGTGTAACTGGCCTATCATGCAAGCACGTCAGTGAACGATTTCAGTGATCAAACAGCACAATATCAAAGTAAGTGTCAGCTTGTTTTATTGTCTAGAATACTTACCTTTCCCTCTAGGTATTTCCGCAAGATATTGACCCCCTTCTCCTCGACAGGAATATATACAAAACATGTCAAATTACCATGCTCAGATGATCCAGTACCCCCTCATATCCTCAACGACCCGAAAGTATACCCCTATTTCAAAGACGCCATTGGCGCAGTTGATGGAACACATATTGCCTGTACCCCCTCTGTGGCAGAGAGGGATGCTACTCAAAATTGGAAAGGTTTTCACTCACAGAACTGTCTCGTTGCTTGTAACTTCGACCTCGAGTTCATGTACGTTTTGAGCGACTGGGAAGGATCTGCAGCTGATGCATTGGTTTTTCATGATGCACAAACTATTGACTTTACCATCCCAGCCAGCAAATACTATCTTGCTGATGCTGGATATCCAATCTGCCTGCAGTTGTTGGTTCCGTATCGTGGCATGCACTACCATTTACCGGAGTGGAACTGTGCACGGATGGTGTACGTTGTTTTTTTTCTACTGCTCCATAATGAATGGCTCATGCTTTTTGTTTCTGAAGACCTGCCAACTTATGTGAATACTTTAACCTACAACATGCAGAACTACGGAACGTTGTTGAGTGGATTATCGGAGTTCTCAAAAGTCAGTTTTGTATCCTTGTAATCCCCCCTGAATACAGCATGGACATACAAGCTCAGATACCATCTGCTCTCTGCTGCATCCACAACATCATCCATCACTATGATCACGAGGACTTTGGTAAGTGGGAAAGGGAGCAAGCTGAGGCACTGGCGCTCAGGGGTGGTATAGGTGATGAAACAGTAATATTCGGAGATCTTGTGAGTGGGTTTGTAACGGCTGCTGAACGCAACATGATGTCAACGAAGCAAGAGGAGATTGCAGACATGTTGTGGTGGGACTATTGTAGTGACATGACTTAGAACTCAATATCATCATGCATAGTGTACAACAATTCAATTTGATGTGTACAACGCAATCTGAACAACATGATGCTATGGTGTATAGTACCACTCAATGCCCAACGTGGTTGCCTCGGCAATCCTCTTCTTCAGCCAGCTACGTTGAACTTCATCAATTCCTAGTGGTGGTGTCGCAAGGAGTATGTACGAGTCTACATGGTCATTGCTTTTTCCCAACATGTCAAACATAACAACAAATTCTTCTGGCATGAGAAAGTCCTTGTTGAGTTCAAGGAGCATTTTTCTGCATGGTTTCTCTTTTCAGCTGTAACGCTCGCTGATGTGGCCAGCTGAGATGGCAAGTTGGTTGCTGTTGGTTTTGTAGTTGAGGCTTGCATGGCATGCTCTATAAGCTGGATGTTTGCCTCGAACACAGCCTGGAGGGTGCCAATGTCACTGTGAAGACTATCAATCTCTTGAGTTTTCTGTGTCGCCCGCTGTTTTCGAGATCCAGAGGATATACCTGATGCCACGCTTACTGCCAATCTTGATGGAATGGCTGATATCATAGATGACTCGTCATCATCAGCCTTGCACTTGCCTGAGGGTTCCATACAAGCAGAGATGCTTGATGATGGTTTGACTGAGCTTGCGGTGGATCTGACATAGGAAGATGGGACTGGTGGTGGTTGAAAGGTCGGAGGTGTCAGAGGGAGTTGGTATGGAACACTCATTGATGATGATGGTACTGTGTTAAGGTAGGAAGCAGTGCTGTGTATAGCAAACAACGGCGACACAATGAGGGGAGGAGTGGCAGTTCTGACAGTAGTAAATGACAATAGGATGGGGACCTCAGGACTGGCAATCGATGGTGATACGGAGGAGGGAAGAGCAGTGGTTTCTGGTATAACAGATGGTGGTAACATGGTCTGGGGGGTGGCAGTATTCGAGGAAGAGAGGAGTGACAACTTGGCTGCTCTGAGAGAAGCGAACTTGTGATAACCTCTACTCTTCGACCCTACTAAGCCTTGCATTTTTTCGTAGTGTATCCACCCCTTGTTTCTGAATCTGGAGGCACCTTTCGTATTCTAAAACCAGATTCACTTACAGTTAGTAGAAACCATACAAGAAATGTGGACATACGTTCGAGAATTCATTCCATACATGCAGATTTTCAGAGCCAATGTCAGCACCTCTCTCCAGTGAATATGCAAAGCCAGATGTGTTTGTGATCTTATCAACGACATCAAAGACACTTTTCATCTAATAGATTATGATCAGGGTATGAATAAGAAAACAGATGTCGCCACTCACCCTCTTCCATTTATCCTTGCAACTACTGGCTGTCTTCAGCTTCCCATGAGTGGGCGGAGGGAAACTGCTGGCTACATCACTCCAGAACGTTCCCCTGAAGTTGTTTGTTTCTCCTATCATGTCTTTTTTTCGATAAGGTGAAATCGAGAAGAGCGACCTCATCCTCAATAGTCCAGTGAGTTGATTTCCCGACCGTTTGGCTTCCCTCACTACTGGAGCGTAGCATGTCATCCTGGGAATTGGTAGCCTTCTGCTTGCCCTTTCCCTTTTGAGCACTTCAGGGGGATGTTCAACCAGATCATTTGGGTGCCATGACTTGGATATTAACATAGGTGAGCAATGTGCCTACTTCTGCCTACCTAGCTGCGGAGTCAATGCCACCTTGGCATCTCAGCTCAGCACAGGAAAAACCTAGTTCCAAAAAAAAACCTGACCCGGGCCTGCTTCCCGTCCAAGCCTTTACGAACCCACTATGAATCCACTATGAACCCACTATGAACCCACTACTGACTGACTATGAACCCAGTATAAGTGCAATACAAGACGACACACTATGAACATGCTACGAACATGCTATGGACCCATTACGAACCCAAACGAACCTACTATGACCTCGTACAAACCCACTACAAACACACTACAAACCTACTACAAATCTACTACGAACCCACTACTGACTGACTATAAACCCAGTATGAGTGCAATACAAGACGACACACTATGAACACGCTACGAACATGCTATGGACCAATTACTAACCCAAACGAACCTACTATGAACCTTGTACAAACCCACTACGAACCTACTATGAACCCACTACAAATCCACTATTGACTGACTATGAACCTAGTATGAGTGCAATACAAGATGGCATGCTATGGACATGCTATGAACATGCTATGGACCCATTACGAACCCAAACAAACCTACTATGAACCTTGTATGAACCCACTATGAACCTACTATGAACCTACTACGAACCCACTATGAATCCACTACTGACTGACTATGAACCCAGTATGAGTGCAATACAAGATGACACACTATAAACATGCTATGAACATGCTATGGACCCATTACAAACCCAAACAAACCTACTATGAACCTTGTACGAACCCACTATGAACCTACTACAAACCCACTATGAACCCACTACTGACTGACTATGAACCCAGTATGAGTTCAATACAAGACGACACACTATGAACACACTACAAACATGCTATGGACCCATTACAAACCCAAATGAACCTACCACGAACCTTGTATAAACCCACTATGAACCTACTACCAACCCACTATCAACCCACTACCAACTGACTACAAACCCAGTATGAACACAATACAAGATGACACACTGCGAACACACTACGAACACACTATGGACCCATTACAAACCCAAATGAACCTACTACAAACCTTGTATGAATCCACTACAAATCTACTATAAATCCACTATAAATCCACTACCAACTGACTATGAACCTAGTATGAATGCAATATAAGACAACACACTATGAACATGCTACAAACATGCTATGGGCCCATTACAAACCCAAATGAACCTACTATGAACCTCATACGAACCCACTATGAACCTACTACAAACCCACTATGAACCCACTACTGACTGACTATGAACCCAGTATGAACACAATACAAGACAATATGCTACAAACACACTACAAACACACTACAGACCCATTATGAACCCAAATGAACCTCCTATGAACCTCCTATGAACCCACTATGCATCTACTATGAACCCACTATGAATCTAGTATGAATGCAATACAAAACAACATGCTATGAATTTACTATGAACCAATTATGAACCCAAATGAACCTACTACAAACCTCCTATGAACCTCCTATGAACCCACTACCAATCTACTATAAATCCACTGCCAACTGACTATGCACCTAGTATGAACACAATACAAGATGACATGCTATGAATACACTATGAAACCACTATGAATCCATTATAAACCCAAATGAATCTACTACGAACCTCCTACGAACCCACTATGAACCTACTACAAATTCACTATGAATCTACTATGAACCCAGTATATACACAATACAAGATGACACACTATGAACACACTACAAAACCACTATGAATCCATTATAAACCTGAATGAACCTACTATGAATCTTGTATGAATCCACTATGAACCTACTACAAACCCACCACAAATTGACTACCAATTGACTATGAACTCAGTATGAATGCAATACAAGATGACATACTATGAACACACAATGAACCCACTATGAACCCATTATGAACTCTAACAAACCTACTATGAACCTCCTATAAACCCACTATGAATCCACTATGAATCCATTTACATTGGACTAGTAGCTACCTTAGGATGCTTAGTGATTACAAGTATTTTATATACTTTTTGTAAACTGATTAGGGTAAATGTAGGATTTGGATTACCTAATCATCTATAAAAGTACAATAAAAAGAATATATTCATGTTA
>JBBPKJ010001313.1:1180-11441 GCA_038089195.1 Brasilioporus rufonigricans | reverse complement strand
CTCCCACCCAGCCATGGTGTATTGGCCAAATATTCTGCCCAGGTTCAGTAAGTCCGCCTTCGTTATTGTTGAAAGCCATAACTAATTGGCATCTTCAACGACGTAGTTGTTGCAAACGGTGAACCTCGCACAGCCGTATTCCGATGCAAAGACGATCGTCGACAAGCCCACGAGCAAATCGTCTCAGCAGGTACTCACTGACTTCGCTGCGTTCAATCTTTCAACCGTCACCGAAGGCAATATCGTCAATTTCTTGGACAACGACTTCCTTGGGGAGGGTCTTGAGCTCGAGGGTGCCGAGTTACCCGGGTTCACTGCCACTCCGTCTTTCTTGAGCAATGTCACCGACCCTCTACTCCAGGCGTTCTCGCAAATCGTCCACGGGTACTGGACCCAACTCGCCAGAGTCGTCAATGAATCCGTCGTTTGTAGCATATACCCTGGCGGAGCGTGCCAGGGCACCTTTATCCCTCTCAACCACAGTTTTGTCATTCCTGGTGGCCGCTTCCGAGAACAATGTTTGAGATTTCTCAGTGATTCTTTGATATCTGGCTGACATGTTTTGCGCAGATTATTGGGATAGCTACTGGATCGTCCAGGGCTTGTTGAAATCGCAACTTTACAGCATAGTCAACGGGACATTACAGAACTTTATGGACGAGATACAGGATTTCGGATTCATACCCAATGGTGGTCGTACTTATTGTAAGTATACACATTCACCATCACCGATCTGCAAAGCCTCACATTTGTAGACTTGGATCGTTCCCAGCCACCACTATTCGTCCACGTAAGTCATGAGTATCTGGTTTTGGATCGAATCTGATGTCCATCCAGATGCTTTCAGACTACGTTACCACTACAGGCGACACGTCGATTCTTGGGCGCGGTCTGCCAAGCGCTGAGGTGCGCGTTTAACTTTGCTATTCCTGCATTGCTGACCGAGATATCTCAGGCAGAGCTTGCATGGTGGTCTAACAACCGTACAATTCAAGTGACGAGCCCATACACTGGCCAAATTTATTCTATGGCTCACTATGCGGTTAATAACAGCGCGCCACGCCCAGAGTCGTACCTCGAAGATTACCTTACCGTACATGACTCCTCACTATCGACCCCTTTGACAGACTCCCAAGCTGCCGACTTGTACAGCGAGCTTGCATCTGGAGCAGAGACCGGCTGGGACTACAGCTCCCGGTTCCAGCTCATCCCACAGCTTGGCAATCCGGGTCTCCGCACACTGAACGTCAGGAACAACATCCCAATTTGTCTGAACAGTATACTTTGTGAGTATCCTGTGCGGTCGTCTCCGTGATAGACGGCTAATCTGTTTTAGACAAGGCGCATGTCCTTTTAGCCAACCTTTACGGCAACTCGAACGCCACAGCTGCTGCTAACCACCTCCAAATCGCCACTGGGATTCGTGCTGGGATATTAGACCTCATGTGGGACTCTTCGAAGCTTGCGTTCTACGACTTCAACCTCACTTCAAATTCACGTAACTCCATATTCACCACTGCGACGTTCTACCCCGTATGGAATGGCATTATCCCTGACGAGGTCCTCGCTTCTCAGGCAAACGCGTTCAGCTACTTCTCCGCTGTGAACATGGTCATGAACAGATACAACGGTACGTTCCCTGTTACCTTCGTGGACTGGACGGGCTTGCAATGGTAAGGGGCGATTACTGTTGGTTTGCAGAGATCTTCTGACATGTCACTTCAGGGATGCACCGAATGCTTGGCCGCCTCACCAGTACATCATCATCTCCGCTCTCGAGGCGTTGCCGTCCAACCTTACAACCAACGCTCTTCCTACACCTGGATCAGGACAATCAACGTATAGCCTTATCCCTGCCGGTCAGCTCAATTTCACGGAAGCCCAGCTTCCCGGACAACCATACCATGATGGTCGGACTGTAAACGTCACAGCAACTGGATCCGCAGCTGATGTTAACCGCTTGAACGGATCTGTTGTGAATGGTGGGAATGCCACAACCGGTGAGGGCTGGACGGCTACCCTCAAGCGTGAGATGGCAAACAGGTACTTTACGAGCGTTTTCTGTAGCTGGTGAGCATGCTCCATAATTCTCTGCTTGTCGGTTTGTCATGCCGTCTTGTAGGCACGCGACCGGAGGGTCTATTCCTGGAATGCTTTCCCAGCTGCCTGCTGCACAACTCAACCTTACCAACAGCATCAACAATACTGGTAATGTACGTCGTGTCCCGTTGCAATGTATCTCAGACTGCCAGATCTAACTTGCCACCTGACTTAGATGTTCGAAAAATTCTCCAATTTGAATGTAGATTCCTCAGGGTATGGCGGTGAATATACTGTCCAAGTAGGTTTCGGCTGGACAAACGGTGTCTTGCTGTGGGTCGCAGCCAACTATGGTAAATTACTTGTTGTCCCTCAGTGTCCCCCCCTTGTTGCTTCTGCGACTGGTAGCTCGAGCGGTGCAGTAGGCTTGAGGCTGTCATCACCCTCCATTGGTGTCATGGCTGTCACTGCATTTGTGTTGCTTGTCGGGCCATTCTTGTGAGAATGACGTGAGTACAGCCATACCAGCTAGTGTTCTTTCTGTTGGACTTGCCCCTAATGTTATGGGTATTTACAAACAAAGTCACTTGCAATATGAAGTATGAATAACATGGCATTTCTCTCTGTGATGAGTTGCTTTAGTGTGTATTCAATTTCTAGGAGCTTTTTGTACACCCTTTTGGGTTAGAGTAGAGTTTGACTTAAGAAACCAGCATGGGCAACTGGTTTTCAACTGGCATATAGTATCTATCCTGCACAATTGGCAATAGTGTTCAATTGTGCAACTAGGACCTCTTTCCTGAACAATTGGGACTAGTGTCCAATTGTGTAACTGGAACCTTGTATCTGTGCAATGGCATCTCTTTCATGAGCAATTGGTTCCAGTGTTCAATTTTACAGTGACCTCAGAAACCCTTTCCATGTTAACCTTGATTGGTGGTGTGTAAAGCACACTGCCAGACAGTGTGGGAATTCTGCTTAGCTTTGGTGGAGTTATAAATAGTACATACTCTTGGCTACAAGAATGCCCCCTATGTCACATGATTTGGATCAAAGGCTGTGCAGATATACCCAAAGTAAAACAGCAACACCATGGAAAGGGTTTTTTCACTTTTGAACTAATGACTAGGATCTCACCCAAATCATAGAATACTAGCCATTTTTTGTTGGTCCAAACAAAGATATATATGTTAGTTGTATGTCTGAGTTTAAAAAAGTTCCCACACTTCTTGATTTTCCACCACATTCATGGTCAAATCTCTTTTTCTCACTCAATAAAGTACTATTCTCTTATTGTTTGATTCTGGCCATTCAGGTGAAGCCATTGCCAAGCAAACTATTGTCAACCCTTCTGTTATATCCAAATATTGCTCTAAAAAGTGTTCTACCCTTTTCAAAGCTATTGAAGGTCATTCTTTCAAACTTTTCCTTATGGATATTTATCATGTCCAATAGGTTATTACCTTTGGAAAAGCTGAAAATGCTGTTTAAGTGACCAAAGCCCTTATTAACATCATAAACCAGCCAATGTCTATCAATATAGTCTGTTTCCACTTGAAGAATACTGATATGAAGGCTGTGATCAAGTTCAAATGTCCTCTTCTCTTTATTAAATATCAGGAGGTTTGCAAGGATTTTGTTTATGCAAACAAGAATTGGACTTATAGGGTCATTTTGCAATAATGTTCCTAAATCCAATCACATATTTCTTTCTGCAAATGCTACCATCAAATAGAGCCCATTTTTAGGATTATTTTGAGTGCCTAATGATGGAAATCCGTGGTGTACTTCTTGAGATAAAAATCAAACAAGGTGAAATGGAGCAAGGATGAAAAAAGATGATGAAGACAAGGTTAAAAGGATTAGAAAGGATTATAGATGGATGCAGTGGGCTTTAAAAGGACAAGGAAAAATAGATGGATGATTGTAGAAGGTTATTTTAATGGAGGACATGGGATGTTTCTAGAGAGGTAGGAGAGGGGTTGGGAGAAATTTAGCAATTTGATTTTAAAGGGCTTAGCTGTTGATTGGATGATGTTGAGTAGGTTGAAAAGGGATAGGGGTGACTCTGGACTTATTTTTAAGAAGGCTGAGAAGGACTAGTATGTAGTAGCAGGTGTTGGTTGTTCAATTTGATGAAGAATGATAGAAGGAAATAAAGAAATATAGTGATAAGTGATAAATAAAGTTTTAAGTGAAAAGACAGGGGAAATTGGTGGATTGATGATTTTATTTATTTGAATTCTCCAAAGGAAAAGAAATTGTTGGATGTTGGATGTGTTCCTGCAATGAAGAAGGGGACATAAAAAGGCAAGGGACATGTATGGAAAATGAAGGAAAGGTTGTTGGAGTTTTATAGGAATGGAAGGATTTACAAGATGATGGGGAAGTAGTAGTAGTAGTAGTAGTAGGTGAATGGAATGGAATGGAATACTACTACTACTACTACTACTACTACTACTGTGATGATTTTATATACTTTTTGTAAACCGGTTAGGGTAAAGGTAGGGTTTTGCTTACCTAATCATGACTAAAAGTACAATAAAAAGAATATATGCATGTTAATATATAGTATTTGATAAGAGTGATGGCACATACTTCTATAAAGATTGATCATACCCTTGATTTGTGGGAATATAGGAGATGTGTTCAAGATCCCAAAAAGAACCTGTAGATTGATGATACATCAAATATGCAGAAATGATGGTATTATTCCCTCATAATGGCCATACCTCCAATATGAGGGAATGAAGGTATGATATTTATGACCCCTTAATCCCTCATAATGGCCATACCTCCAAAATGCGGAAATATAGGGGTCATGATTCACCCCTGTGTTCCCGCACATTCACCATACCCCCATTATGCGGGAACACAGGGGTCATGATTGAGACCTCAATATTCCCACACATCCATGATACTTCCGTTATGTGGGAAACACAGGGGCCATTGTTGAGACCCATATATTCCCGCACATCCACCATACCACCATTATGCGGGAACACAGGGGTCATGATCGAGACACCAATATTCCCGCACATCCATGATACCCCCATTATGCGGAAACACAGGGACCATGGTAGAGACCCATGTTCCCACACATTGACCATATCATTATTATACAGAAACATAGGGGTCATGTTTGAAACATCTGTATTCCCACACATTCACAAGGCCATAATTGAGACTCCTGTGTTCCAGCAGATCCACCATATTACCAATATGTGGAAACACAGGGGTCAATTGATGACATTACAATGATGTAGTCATATGTGGGTCATGTTTGAGACTCTCATCTTCTCACATGCACATGAACATCGGTCGATCATCATACATATATTGATGATTGACTGACTATGTTCACATCTGACTGATCATTGATACATTTCCACTCAATCGTCAGATGACAACACTATGACGTCTGGCACTTCTCCATCCTCATCAGATATCTCGTTTCTACCTCTGCTCAGATGCAGTCCTCTTCTCGTTCCTCCTCTCCGACGTGGTCTTCGTGCCATTGGCACTGGCGATGCCATGATTGCCATGTTGTCCATGTTTGCTCGTCTCTTCAACTTTCCCTCTTTTATCTTTCTTACGATCTCTTCCCACTCCAACGTTCTCCAGTAGCGTGCAAACCTCTCCCACATCTCCGATCCTGCTCTGGTGAGATTCGGTCAGCATCCATGCTCCGTTTGATGTCTTCGTCACGCTCACGCTCCAGCATAGTTCTCCCACTCTCGACCCTCTTCTCTTCGTCCCCACATTCGGGATATCTCCTCCCCATCCTCTTTTCCATATCTCTCGATTGTCTCCTCGCCCATGCGTCGCACTCCGTCTTCTAGCTTACCTTTCATCACGTTCAGCCCCCTCTCGGCTCGCATGTCACGTCGAAAGGGCATGTTTCCATCGTTTCTGAGTCGTCTGTCGTTGATGGATGGTTGCTCACCATTACATGCAGGACATTTGAATGGCCTTCTCTCGTTATCGTCTTCCTCGTTCGTCATTTGATTGCCCCAGCATTCGACGATGCACAGTGCACAGAAGTCATGTGCACAGCTTGTCGTCGTCACGGGGTGCACACTGTCGTCATCAGATATCCTCTGCTTCTGTGGTCATGCTTGTCACTCACATCGCTTCCATACATCTTCCTCTATGATGAGTCATGCTTGCTCCATAATGTCTGGTGCACTCACATGGGACAGGTGTATTCCTCCTTGAGTCTTCTATGATGGAATACGAGCTCCATGACGTTTTCTCTGTTCGTTCTTTCCTCCTCCTCTTTCTGCTTCTGTTCCTCATTCATTCTTTTGAGCTGCTCGTTCTCTTCGGTCAGTCTTGCACATGCATCAATCATTCTCTCCAACTCAGACTGCAGTCTGGTTTTCTCCAGGTCATCGATGGCTTCCTCATGCAATGGACCCGATGGATGGTCGATCTCCTCGCTCGTTTCTGAAAAGAGAGAACGCTTGCTGTCGACGGACATTCGATGGTTTGTGTACATGGACATGTGATGGATCTCAGATCGTGATGGACGACATACCTTCATCGACGTCCATGTGGCTGCTCTGCTCTGTTTGTGGTTGTCTTCTCTGTGCAAATCGTCGTAGTTGCCAGGCATGGATGGGGGCCATTTGGTATGATGGAGGTGTGTAGACGTCGAGGATGGAAGATAGGATGTCGGTCTGTATATTGCACGTGGAATGCACGTGATATATGACGCTGTGTAACGATCATGGTATCAACATAGGATGGATGTATGTTCCTAAAATGTGTGTTGAGGTATAGTTTGTTTGCACACGATGGCCATATGGAAATTCTGTATGGTTCATGGCACATGTCACTCCTTCATTGGAAGTAAAGAAGATTACGTAAGCATGTTCTCGATCTGTCTGTGCTAGAGAAAGGGATGGATGTATAGAAGGAGAGAGAGATGGCAAGAAAAATGTGTGATGAAGAAAAGAAAGCAAAGGAATGTGTAATGGAAAGAAAAGAAAGAAGGAGGAAAGGGAAGGAGAAGAAAAGTGAGAAGAAAGGAAGATGAAAAAGAATGGATGATGGGAGGAAAGAAAAGAAAAGAGAAATGGAGGAATATGTGACGGAAAGCAAAGAAAAGAGAGACGAAGGAAAATGAAAAAGAAGGTGTGATGAAAAAAAGAAGGGGAGGAAAGCAAAGGAGAAAGGGATAGCAAGGAAGAACGAAAAGAGGAAAGAGGGAGGGGAAAGGAAGCTTACGTAATCAAAGAAAAGGGGTGGATGGAAAGAGAAAAGAGGGATGGGAGGATGAGAGAGTATGAAGGAGAGTGTGTATGATGATGGTGATGAAGTGAGTGAATGGAGAGATGGAATAAGATGGAGATGTGTGAATGAGAGTGAATGATGTATGGAAACGAGAGATGAATTGAAGTGGGATGCTGAATGTCTATGAAAGATGGATGGAAGATGTGGAATGATGAGATTATAAGGCTGTCCAAGATGGAGATTTAGAAGATGAGTTGATATTTGAATTTGGCATGATCTGACTATGTGGCAATGGAGTGCACATTTTGGACCCCTCAATCCCTCATAATGGGCATACCCCCAATATGCGGAAACACAGGGGTCATATTTGAGACCCCCTATACCATATCTTCAACATGAGGAAACGAGGACATCACATTCCCTCATAATGGGCATACCCCAAATATGCGGAAACATAGGGGTCATGTTTGAGACACCTATATTCCCGCATAATGGGCATACCCCCAGTATGCGGCTCGAGACCACTATATTCCCGCATAATTGGCATACCCCCAGTATGCGGAAACATAGGGTCATGCTCAAGACCCCTATATTCCCGCATAATGGGTATACCCACAGTATGCGGAAACACAGGGTCATGTTTGAGACCCATGTATTCCCCCACATAGGCCATATTACCATTATGAAGGAATATTCTAGCACATCAGCCCAAGACACGCGTGTTCCAGCACAATTACAACAGGTCTAACGTATATGATCGTGGGAATCAGATCTAGATCCGCTGTCAGATGACCGTGCGAATCCATGAACGGCTGTGCATCCAACACACATCCTGGCATGGGCATGCCTGTCGACACACATCCTCTCTCTACCCCCACCATGCCCCCACGCAACAAACCAAAGAAGACTCGCAGTGCCGCTGTGCCTGCGTCGGGACCCGTTCACGACACGTACGCAGACGACATGGTGCAGTTCATGGAGCTGCAGGAGAAGGCCTTTGCAGCTCTCGTCGGATTCGCCAAGGTCGACATTCTAGCATGCCCGTTCGACTTCGGGAGATGGAACCGCCGCGAGCGCAAGCCAGCAGAGGTCATGAGCCTCTGCGATTCGTTCATTCGCAACAGCGTCTTCCGCTTCCAGCCACAACACGCCATCCCCATCGTCGTCGCGCAGGACAGGCTTGTCCATGGCTCGTTTTCGAAGACCGCAGACGGCGACATCGACTTCGACAACACGGACGCCATTCCGTTCCTGCAACTCACGGACGATCCAGCACGCGGAGCAGACGGCAAGGTCGATTGGGAAGCCACACAGCCAATCCTCGCAGCAGGCGAACGACACAGACAGGGCGCCCTCGACAAGTGGCTCCAGGTGCGTCAAAAGTCGTACAAGGACGCAGTACAGACAGAACAGGAGTGGCGCAACGTCGTGCAGCAAGATGCTGCAAACCAACAAGCACTGCACGCGCATGCAAAGGCACAAAGGACCCTCGACGTCTGCACGACCGACCTACGCCATGGCGGACAATGGCTCGTCGCCATCTACGACGAAGGTGAGCACACGCACCATCCACCCCATGCACGCCATCGCCGACCACGATTCCATGCACAGCGCTCGTGAGGATCAACAACGACGAGATCGCGATCCATCTTTCGCAGAACGAGCGCAAGCACGTCTATGCTGAGAGTGCTGAGGAGGGCATCGTACAGATGTACACTCTCATGGTCGCACGCAATCAAGACTGGAAGTCAATCGCTCCAGACGCCGCATTGCGCAAGACGTCGGTCGCATACACACAGACGAAGCTTCTCTCCTACGACTACTTCTGGGCGCTCTGCAAGAAGATCGTGCCACCGACGAACCATTACATTCACGCCTCCATGTTCAAGGTCTCCGCGCTGCAGAAGAACGTCGAGTCCATCCACGGCGGGGTGAGTGCCATGTCCAGTTCCCCATGCATCCACGCGACCATTCCCGTCCAGCTTCTCGTATACATCGCTCTCTTGCTCGAAGACCGCCTCGCGATGTGCTTCAACACCGTCGCGTGGGACGCAGACGACATCCAGACCGCGCGCCGCGTCGTCAGTCTCTCGTCAGGCCTCGAGGAGTCCGACGACGAGAACAAGGCACACGCGATGCTGCGCACGTCCCTCAAGGCCCTGCGCACAGCAGAGCCCGTCCTCGACGCCATCACCGACGAGATACGTGCCAAGCTCGACGCGACCTTCCTCGACGTGCTTGGACACGAGGACGTCCGCATCCACATGGGCGAGGAGAACGACGAGCTCTGGAAGGCATCCTACGACAGCTACGTCGACACCGTCGTCGACATGCTGCGTGACCACGTCGACCAGATGGAGACAGACGGCCGCTTCGCGAGCTTGCGCGACGATGCAGTCAGGGACGCGCTCGCGACCTGTGCAGACAAGGCCAGGTTCGTCCTCGAGTACGTCGAGGACGCCGACATGCTCGCATGGATGCCCTTCATGACCGTCTCTCTGTGGGACGCGCTCTCCAGACATCTTCAGCGCGTCCAGACGGCACTCCTCGAGGTGTGCCGTTTTCACGTTCATCGCCATGCCTCTCTGATGTCCTCTTCACACAGGTCGCGTCCTGGTACAGTCCCCTCGTCTATGCCATGGACGCCGTCGGCAAGGACTGGTCTCCCGGATCCGCGACCGCAGACATGGTCCGCGCGATCTGTGCCCACCACGACATCGAGCCCACCGACGCCGACAAGGCCGCACGAACGGTACGCTTCCTCGTCCTCGTCCGCCAGCTCGCTCGCTGATGCTCCCGTTCGAGACCGTCATCGTCCTGTTTCGCCTGTTCCCAGCCCTGCTCCACATGGAGTTTCAGCTCGCCTCGACACACAAGCCCCCACCCCGCTTCCACTCCATCATCGCCATGAAGCGCTTCTTCATGCTCACATCGACGAGCATGAAGGGCAAAGAGAAGGAGGACGACGCCATTCCCGCAGACG
>JBBPKJ010001312.1:0-11451 GCA_038089195.1 Brasilioporus rufonigricans | reverse complement strand
TGACTGGATCCATTGCTACTTGCCCTGGTTTGATAATCATACCAAGGTATTCTATTTCTTTGGTTGCGAAAGAGCATTTTTCAAGTTTGAGATGAAGGTCTAGTTCCTTCATTTGCTGGAGTACTCGTTTCGTGTGTTCTTCATGGGTCTTTTCATTGGGGGAGAAGATCAGAAGGTCGTCCATATATATGATTAGCCATCCTTCAGCAATCATGTCCCTAAAGGAGTCGTTCATGAATCTTTGGAAAGTTGCTGGGGAGTTGGTGAGTCCAAAGAACATGACAAGTGGTTCAAATAGTCCTTTGTGAGTGATGAATGCTGCTTTCCATTGGTCCCCATCTTTTATTCAGACATTGTTGTAGCCCCATCGGACATTGAATTTGGTGAATACCTTGGCATCTTTGAGTTTGTTGATGAGATCAGAGATGAGGGGTAGAGGGTAGGCGTCTCTGATGGTGTGTTCATTGAGATATCTGTAATCTTGGCAGGGATGGAGTTGTCCATCTTTCTTTTTAACGAAACAGAATGAAGAGGCTTGTGGAGATTGCGACGGTCGAATTTTATGGGCAGCCAGGTTTTCTTTCAAGAATTCCTCTGTGGCATTTCGTTCGTCTGCTGTGAGGGGATAAAGTTTTCCTACTTTGGGTGTGAAGGTGTCATCAAGGTGAATGGCATGGTCATATGACCGGGAAGGTGGAATGTGGTCATTCGCTTCTTTTGAGAAGACCTCAGCGAATTCTTGGTATTCAGGAGGTAAAGTTGTTTTTGGTTTGGCGAGTTCGGCGTTCATTGCTAGCTCAGTGGCGAGGGTAAGTTTTCGTACAATTGGAGAGCCTAAGGGTGCAAATTTGGCGCCAAAGGTCATGACCCGATTCAAGGTCCTGTTTTGTCTTGCCCTAAGTATGAAGTCCTCTGGGCTTTCATATTGGGCTGAGATGTCCCCTTCGTTGAGGTAGTCAAATAACCGAGCATTGTCAACTCGATTTACTAGAGTATGACGAGGTGGTTTTACCAGGAAGATTATCTTATTTCGTTGTTATTTTAGTGCAGAGGTATGGAGCTGGTAGAGTTCAGAAGACTTGTCGATGGATTTGAGAATGGATAGCTGTCAGCATTTCCAATCTATAGTGGGGTTGGCTTCTTTTAACCAGGGGAGTCCTAGGATAATGTTTTGATTTCCACAGTTCATTATGTGGAATAGGGCTTTCTGAGCAATGCCTTCTATGGAGAAGAAAAGTTCTGTGGTAAAAAGGATTTTTCCTGAAGAGTTGATGGAGGCGTCCACGTTTTGTATGGGGATTGGTTGGGGAAGTCGAGTGGTGGGTAGGCGATGTTTTCTTACAAATTGCCAGTCCAGGCAATTGATATCTGCCCCACTGTCAACGAGGGCAGTTGTTTTGACGGTTTTTAGAGTACTGGGGACGATGAGTTCCAGGGGAATCTGCATGGAATTTGGTTTCATCGTTATTGTTACATGAGTACTCTTAGGGGATGATCACATCGATCGAGGTCCCTGTTTCAAAAATCCTTTACTGGAAGGGAGAATTCCACTTGTCTGACAGCAGTTTCTTCGTCATCTTCCATCTCGATTAGCTTTGGTGTTTCTTCTTCGACTTTGGCAATTGTTTTCTTATTGAGGGGACATTCGAAGTTGTGATGTCCAGGTTGTCTGCATCTGAAACAAAGTCCTTTCTTTTGGCATTCTTCTCTTTCCTTGGTGGAGAGTTTCTTTAGTTGTACCATGTCTATATCCATGGCATTTGGGTCTTTTTCCATCCTGGAAGGGGTTTGTCGTTGTGAAGAGAAAAAGGGACGATTGGGTCGTCGGTTTTGTTTAGCAATTTCCTTGGCTCTGAGGTTCTTTTCAAAGAAGAGAGTGGCTTTATCGTACCATTCCGAGGCTTTCTTTGGTACTGAGTCCATAGAATAGATCCTGGTCATTAGCCAGGTTGGCAGTCCTGCTGAGTAGTATTTGATGAGGACATTGTCTTGGATTTCAAGTTTAGCCAGTGCTGCGTGATTTTGGAACTGAGCTGTGTATTCTGCCAGGGTAGGAGAATAGGAATCATTCTGTTTGTTGTGGAGCATGCGAGTGGTAGCCAACCAAGCAACCGAGTTGGATTCTATGTTGTAATGTTTGAACGCAGTTTGGAATTTGGCTATAAAGTCGTCGTACTTGAGGGTGGTGACTTTTCCTCCAGTAATTGCAGCTGATCGGAACGTGGTGGCCCAGGTAAGGGCTGGTCCTTTGGTCATAAAGGATAAGGCAAAGGCCACCTTCTTATCATCATTGTCATAGATGGCAGTGTTGACATGGAGGTAGAAGGCTACTGAATTAAGCCATTGTTCTGCTTTGGTGAAATCCCTGTTGAATGTTTCCGGGGTGTTGAGACGCAGTTCAGTGGGTTTAGTGGTCATCATTGGGCTAGGGTTTTGTGGAGGAAGTTGAAACATAGGTTGTCGTTGTACTGGGGTTGGAGATGGTGGTGTGGGATTTCTGGGGATAGTTGCTCCAGAGGATAAGCGATGGGCTAGTTCTTGGTCAAGAGTTTGTTCAGTGGGCGAATGGATAGTAACGTCTGGGTTAGAAGAATTGGAGGTGTCTTCTTCATCGCTGGATTCTGAGGTTTCTTGGGTTTGGAGTGTTTGAGTGGTTCGAAGGTCCCAAAGTCTAGGTTTATAGGTGGGGGGTCTGGGTGGAATGGTGACGGCTAAAGAGCAGTCATTTCTGAGAGTCTAGATCTTTTGTTACGACTATCAGAAGATAGGCATAGCCTTGAAAGACCTGGGCTTTTTGGGTTCAGAAGTTCCTGCTGTAAATGATACAGGAGAGTACTTGGCCTAGACAAGTACGCGATCAAGGGTTTCGGAGGGTTCGATGATAGCTCTCACTCAAGAGTAGAGAGGAGTCTCTGGGTTTAAAGAGGATATGATTCAAGGAGATCTAGACTAGAGTTACAGGATATGATACGAAGGTTTATATATCCTAGGTATTGGTTAAGGGCAGGCATATTGATAAGTGATGGATAAGCATATCAAGTCAGCGATGAATAATTGATGACTAAACAAGATAGAATAACCGGCTGATTAGTAAAACGGTTTGACTAAGAGGGAAAGCACGACTCGAACATGCAAAGTAAAGTACTTAGCCAAGTGTAAATGGAAGAAAGGGAAAAGGAAAAGGAAGTAATCGTAACAGGACCTCCACCTCAACTTCCTATGCCAACCATGGATATTTTTGGTCCAGCAATCCCTGCCCCAGTTGTACAAAGTTCACAATCTATATGGCCAACACCTCATGTTCACCTGCTGGTGACACCACCTCCTCTTCACTTCCCCTCTCCCAAACATGAAGCAAAGGTGGGCAAGTCACTCACAAGCAAGCCGGAAGTCTATGATGGCAATAAAGAAACCTTTATCACCTAGTGGCAGCAAGTGAAGATTTATCTCAGAGGTTTTGACCAGGAGTTGTCCAATTGGCAGAAAATCCTCATCACTCTTTCCTACATGAAAGGAAAGAATCTGGTGGGATGATATGCAGATCTCTTTATCAAAAAGGACAAAATGGATGAACTCACATGGTTGAAGTTTGTCCAAGATGTCAAACACTATTTTAAGCCAAAGATGGTGCAATGAGATGCTGAGTCAAAACTGTTCTGCATTACACAACAAAAAGGCCAATCAGTTCAAGATTTCTTTGTCAAATTTTGCCACCTTATGATCAAGGCTGGCTACAATGAACATGAACCAGGACTTGGTTGTGTCTTGGTCAATCGGATCTGATGAGCTGTACAAGACGAAATCATCGAGTACATCAAATGGATGAAGCCAATACTATGTCAAAGCAACCATCTGGCCATCTGGGAAGAAGAACTCGTTCGCATAGACAGAGTCCTCAAAGAAATTGACAATTGATGTCATCCTCACCACCAACAACAAAGTCAGTTATCTGCTCCCACCCCTGCCAAGGCTGCAGTTGTGGCATTTTCCTCCACAACTGGTGCTTCTGGGTCTTCTGGATCTAGTTTTGCCAATACCACTGGTGTCTTCCCTGGTCAAGGTCAACCAATGGACCTTTCCATAGCCAGAGCAGCAGGACTCTGTCATTGCTGTGGCAAGTCATGGCCTTGCAAAGACCACCCACCTCATCAATGTCCTCAAAAAATGCATATGCAATTCATGAGCAAGGACTTAGAGTGGGATTGGGAAGATCAAAATAAATTTGAAACAAATTTACATTGTATTGTAACAGACTTGGGTTTTGGCAAAGACCAGTAGATAATCATCATGCTACTGGTCCTGTAACATTAGCTATATCAAATAAATATGCTGTTCTGCCCATCAATGAGCCTGAAATCAATGAAAATCCCCAACCAACGTGGGAACCAAAAGGGACTGTGCAAATCCTGCAATGGTCAAAAAAAAAGAAGATATCAAAAAGGGACTGCAAGAGCCCCACAATACCTGTTACTCCTCCAAGAAAGAACCTTGAGAGTCCCAAGAAGGATGCAATCATGCAGAGAAAGGACTACAAGAGCTTCAATGCACAGTCAAGAAGTAACAAAAGGAGCTGGTTGAACACTATTGATCCATGGACCATTGAGTGGATCAAGGTGACTATTGACAATGCTCCAGATGCAACAGGCCTTTCCCACCTATGAACGTTTGTTCACAAGAGTAGATATAAAGATGTGACATGCAAGCTGTTGCAACAAATCCAATTGATGTCAAATGAGGATGCACACTTCGTATTGTGTGAATTACAGCACAAATCAAAATACATTATGAAAAGCAATTGTATTGATCATGGTCATTCACTTACTGTGCTTGCATGTGCAATGCTACCTGATCAATTGACAGTAGTGGTACCAGCCCTCATTGATTCTGGATGTACTGGATCTATGATAGATCAGAAATTCATACAGGAAAAGGGATTACAAACATATAAACTCCCTTGACCTCTTCTGGTTTATAATGCTGATGGTTCTCTCAATCAGGATGGACAGATAGAGGAGTTCATCATCCTTCCTTTATCAATTGCTGGACACGATGAAGTCATGACTTTCGCCGTTACCACCCTTTCAATGCATCCAATATTTCTGGGACATGATTGGTTGAAAATCCACAACCCCCAGATCAACTGGAAAGAAGGTAACATCATGTTCTCTTGCACAGAGCATCCACCAATGCTTGCAGATGATGACGATGATGATGATGGAGAACCAGATTGTCTGTTCCACTTAGATGTCGAATCATATCTATGCAATGTGTCGACAAATGTTGCCACTGCAGCCAATTTGGCCAAAGGAAAATGTTCATTCATGGAATTGGTCCCAAAACATTATCATGAATATTGAGATGTGTTTGCCAAAGAGGTCTTTGATGAATTACCACCGTCAAAACCATGGGATCATGCTGTTGAGTTGCTACTAGGCAATCACACTATTGATTGCAAAACATACAATTTGACATTAGCAGAACAAAAAGAACCTGACACATTTCTCAAAGAAAACTTGAAGTCAGGGAGAATTAGACCATCCATATCACCATTCACCTCTGCATTCTTCTTCATCAAAAAGAAAGATGGCAGAGAAAGTTGAACAACATCACCATTAAAAATTGGTATCCACTTCCCTTAATCAATGAACTCATCAATAAGCTTAAAGATGCAAAGTACTTCACTAAACTTGATGTTCATTGTGGATATAATAACATCTGAATGAAGGATGGTGATGAATGGAAGGTGGCTTTCTGTACCAATCAAGGATTGTTCGAACCCCTAGTCATGTTCTTTGGTTTAACAAATTTCCCAGCAACATTCCAGACTATGATGAACCACCTTTTCCATGACTTGATTAACAAAGGAAAGGTCATGGTTTACATGGACAACATTCTTGTGTTTACCTCTACTTTGGAAGAACACCATAAAATAGTACAAGAAGTCCTTCAAATCATGTGGAAGAATAAGTTATCACTCAAAGTGGAAAAATGTGATTTTGAACAAACCTGTATTGAATATCTGGGATTGATTGTCACTGAAGGACATGCAGAAATGGATCCTTTAAAAGTCAAAGCAATCACAGACTGGCCAGTACTGACAACATGAAAAGAAGTTTGCGCCTTCTTAGGGTTTTTAAACTTCTATTGTTGGTTTATCAAAGGGTTTGCCCAAATCGCCAGACCATTAAATGCTTTAGTGTTGGAAAAGAAAGACTTTCTCTGGAATGATGCATGTCAAATAGTATATGTTGCAGTAAACCACCTCCGTTCAGGACTCTTTCTGATTCTCTTTTGCTTTACCCATATAACACCTTTTCCTCATGAGTCTTACTCTCCTTTCCTTGTTGTTTTCTTCCCTGATGATGTGATGGCTTACTCTCTTGGATGACTCCTTATCTTGAACTAACCCCTCCTACAACACTTCTCTTACAGTGTTGCATGTTCTGATCTCTTCATTGATAACTATAGCTAAGCTCTTAGTCTTGTTGGTTTGATTCCAACTTTCTTGCTTAGCTAATACCCTTTGTCCTTGTTGTCTTGGTCCAAGCGCAGGAAGGTCCCCGTTTACCTCTATTTACTTTCCATTCTGGCTCCGCTCCAATTGTACTATATCAACTAGCTCGGTAGTCACACTTGTCCCTTAGCTAGTTCTACATTTATTTAATGCACTACTGTGCTCCTTGTGTCCAGTCCTCTTGAAATACTGCTCTTTGGACATTGTGTCTCTTCATGAGTACCTCCCAAAGTCCAGGAAATTGTAAGCCTCGAGCATAGAAGTGCTCTCAACGTTACAAAAGAACTAGCTCGTCCCTCTGACTCTTCCCTCGAGAAGTAAGTCACCATAGCTGACCAACCCAACCCCAGAAGAAGGATTGCTGGATCCTCCTCCAATCCTACCCATACCCCACACTCTGTCCACGCCTCCAGGGCCCTAAGAACCCTCCTTGCCAGTCGATCCCCTGCCCCATCTGCTGAACCTCTTCCTGCTGAGGAAGACTCTGATATTGAGATCGAAGATCTCCTTGACGTCCAACCATTGTCCACCACTGTTGTCTATAACCCAGGAATCTTTTCCCCCATCGCAGTCACCCCCCAAAGCTGCCCAACTTCCCTAGTTGCCATAACTACCACCCCAAAGCCCATCGAGTTAAAATCCACCCTTCCAGCTGATTTCTCTGGTGAACCCAAGAAAGCAGCATGGTGGATCAGCGCCATGAAAGGCCACTTCGAGGCCAACAACACCATCTTCTCGTCAGACCCCCCAAAGATCTACACCCTCCTCAACAAAATGGGAGGAGGGGCTGGCGTCCACTTCACTGAGAAATGGTATCACTTGATGCAAGACCCTGCCACTAAGAAGGAAGACAAGACCTTCGATAAAGTAATCGAAGATTTCAGTTCCATTTTCGTCCTCTATGATGTTGAGGGAATAGCCAGACAAACCCTCGACACTCTTCGACAAGAAGTGGCCCGAAACAAGAAAGACCCTTGGATCATCAATGACTATAAACTCCAGGACTACATCCAGGGTTTTTCCACAGCAGTTCTCCGTGCTCATCTCAAAGATAAAGAAACCATTTGCCAGAAGTTTGCCAGAGGACTATACCCCCCTCTTCATCATCTCATCTTTTCCCAAACGACCCTCCCTAATACCTACAACAAGTGGGTCAAAGATGCGAAGAAGTTCACCAAGCACCTCGAAATGGACAACAACATTCTGAAGGGAGATGACCATTCCTTCTCCTTCTGTACTCCTACCTGCACCAGAGACCCCAATGCCATGGACATAGATGCCCTCAATCTATCCCCTGTGGAAAAGGCGCGCTGCTTATGTGATCACCTCTGTTTTATTTGTAAGAAAGCAGGTTATTCCACCTGTAATCATCCCAACCACCAGAACCAACCTCGAGGAAGACACTACCCTCCCCCCCCATCTACCTCCAGAATCCAAACTGTCGAGACTTCCCAACCCTCTGAACGCACACAGTACGTGCACAGCCTAAAGGCTAAGGGAAAGGACCCCCAACAGATCTTGCAAGTCCTCCATGCCTGCTTCGATGAAGCAGAAGAAGAACCAACTGAAGAAGTCCAGTCTACCGTCTTAGTTGATGAGGATTTTTGAATAGAAAGGATGCCTCGACATCTCCCCTTCCTCATATCATAGCTCCTGTACTGTTAGCCGAACCATCCAGAAATACAATTCGAGTCTGAGTGACTATTTCCCATGGAGCAAAAATCATCGACACCTCTGCCCTGATCGATTGCAGAGCAACTGGAAATTTCATCGATCAGACCCTAGTCCAATGACTTACCCTACTGACTCGACCCCTCCCCAGACCAATAAAAGCATACAACATAGATGGAACTGAGAATTGATCTGGGTCCATCAAGAATAAAACTTTCGCCTGCCTTTCCTTTCCAGATCATGAAGAAACACTTGACCTGATGATTGTAGGTTGTGGACGCTCTCAAGTGATCTTAGGAATGCCCTGGCTACGCTCCCGTAACCCAAAGATCAATTGGATCTCAGGGACGCTCTCTCTCCCTGATCCCTCTCACCCTAGCCAAAAGACGTTTGACACCACCCCCACCAGATATTTGATGCGATGGCTAGGAGCCGATCCAGATAAGAAGATCACCTCTTGACTAAAGAAGAGAGAGGCTTGGTTAAATGGGGAGTCCATCTGTAAAACAACTCTCTCTACCGAAATCGCCAGCCAAGCCAAGACAGACCAGAAACCCCTCCCAGCTGTCTTCTCATCTTTCACAGACATTTTTGCAGAAAAGACCCATGACCTCCTACCACCCCCATGTTCCTTTGACCATGTCATAGAGTTGAAGAACTCTTTTACCCCTCGGGTTGCTAAAACCTATCCCCTTAACCCCCAGGAACAGGAAGCCTATAAGATGTTCATCGAAGAACATCTAAAAACTGGTCATCTTGTACCCTCCAAGTCCCCTCAAGCATCTCCCTTCTTTTTCGTCCTGAAGAAGGATGGCTCCCTTCACCCCTGTCAGGATTACCGTTATTTAAACAAGCATACTGTCAAAAATGCATACCCCTTATCCCTCATCTCCAACCTGGTTGACAAACTGAAGAACTCGACCCTCTTCACTAAGTTTGATGTGCGATGAGGTTATAACAATATCCGCATCTGCCCTGAAGACACGTGGAAAGCAGCCTTCACCACCCCCCTTGGATTGTTTGAACCTACTGTCATGTTCTTTGGACTTTGTAACTCTCCAGTGACATTCCAAGCCTTTATGAACCACTCCTTCCGTGACCTGATAGCAGAAGGATGGTTAGTAATCTATATGGACGACATACTTATCCATTCCTCTGACCTCACCACCCACCATGACTGCACTAAGAAGGTCTTAGAACGCCTCCGCGACCTCCACCTTTCCTTGAAACTCTCCAAGTGTACTTTCGATGTCCCTGAAGTAGAATACTTAGGGATTATTGTTGATAGCAGCAGTGCCAAGATGGACCCTGTCAAACTCTCTGCCATAACGAAATGGAACCCCTCCTCCAATATAAAAGGAGTTCGTTCCTTCATAGATTTCTGCAACTTCTATCACAAGTTCATTCCAAATTTCTCCAACATCGCAGCCCCTCTTCATCTTCTGACCACAACCAAGCAACCTTGGCTTTGGAGCCCTGACCAAGAATCTGCCTTCCAATCTCTCCAGCAGATCTTCACCACTGCCCCTGTCCTTCTTCTCCCTGATGTCTCAAAACCATTTACCCTTATGTCAGATGCTTCGCTTACAGTAGTGGGTGCTGTATTGATGCAGCCAGATGCCAATGGCAACCTCCACCCCTATGCGTATTTCTCATACATGTGAGCTCCCCAGAAGCTTTCATGCCGTCAAGCACGATGGAGTATTTTCCTACAGGACTTTGACATCATCTGGGACGTCACCCCCGGTTCTAAAATGGCCCCCACAGATGCCTTATCCCGGAAGGATGAGGTAGACACCTCCCTAGACAACAACGACATAGCAATCCTCCCTGACCATGTGGTCATCCACACCCTTGACACGCCCCTCCAGTCTAAGTTAGCCTGCTCCTCCACTTCTGACCCCCTTGTCAAACGAGCCCTTGACGTGGCTGCTGACAACACATCCTTGTTTTGAAACTCTCTCCCCTCCGACTGGTTCTATGACAGCCAGAACTTGTACTTCAAAAATTACCTCTATATTCCTGATGCTGCCCGACATGACCTCGTCTCTTCCCTCCACTCCTCCGCCGCAGGTGGCCATGAAGGGGTTTTCCACACCCAACAACGACTCCAACAGAACTATTGGTGCCCTCGCATGGGCACCTATATACGTCGCTACATCACCAGATGCGCTGTCTGTCAAGCTAATAAAGTCAACACTCACCCCACTGTCCCTTTGCTCTCACCCCTTCCCTCCTCTGCCACTCGCCCCTTTCAACAGATCTCCATGGATCTGATTTCTGGCCTCCCCTACGTCCGAGACCTGGACTTAGTGTTGGTTGTAGTTGACCATGGCCTTACTAAGGGGGTAATTTTCCTCCCTTGCTCTAAAACCATTGACACTGCAGGTATAGCAGACCTCTTTTTCAAACATATCTTCCCCAGATTCGGCCTCCATGACACTTGCATCTCTGATAGAGGACTCCAATTTGCCTCTGCATTCGCTTGAGAACTCGCCAGACTCCTCTCCTATGATGTCAAACTCTCTTCCGCTTACCATCCCCAGACTGATGGGGAAACCAAGTGAGTCAATCAGGAACTAGAGACATATCTCCACATCTTCTGTGAAGGAAGACCCCATCAATGGCTTGACCTCCTCCCTCTCGCTGAGTTCTTGCATAACTCTGCCACCCACTCATCCACCCACCAAACACCATTCCATCTCATGATGGGATATCAACCCCATGCTTACCCTCCAATCGGAAAAACCTTCCTCCCTGCCCTAGAAACCCACCTATCTCTCATATCCAAGGCACAAGATGAAGCCCTTGCTGTGCATCAAACAGCTCAACTATTAATGAAGGAACACATTTCCTCCACCTTCCACCCATGGAAGACAGGAGATAAAGTGTGGCTAGAGGCCACCAACCTCCACTTTCCCTACCCAACAAAAAAGCTATCCCCAAAAAGAGTAGGCCCTTTTGAAATAACAGAAGTCCTCTTGAACCTCACCTTCCAACTCAGCATACCCCCACTTGGAAATGCCATAATGTATTCCATGTGTCCAAGCTCTCCTCCTATCACACCACCCCTGAACATGGCCCCTCCTTCCTATCTCCACCCCCAGATATCATTAATGATGAAGAACAATACGGAGTTGAAACCATCCTGGCTCACCGTGGGATAGGGAAACGATGGAAATACCTCATCAAATGGAAAGGCTATGTGACATCAGAAAATACCTGGGAACCCGAATTGAACCTCAGATGCACCACAGACTTACTTA
>JBBPKJ010001311.1:0-11455 GCA_038089195.1 Brasilioporus rufonigricans | reverse complement strand
AGGGTCATGGGACGGCGCCATACGAATATGGAAAATCGATTCGAAACTCAAGTCCTTCTCCCTAGTGGGGACAGTTCCAGCCCCGGGTGTCGTCAACTCCCTGCAACTCCTCCCAGTTCCCAAGGGTTCCTTAGACAGTGCTTCATGGGTTAGCACGCCGTGTCCCGATCCCGCCGCAAGAATGGGGAATCCTACATCCGTGGCCAGCGGAAAGTCGTCGACGGTCAAGATAACGGGCATCGAGACGCTATTGTTGGTCGCAGGGTTGGGTCAGGAGCATCGGTTGGGGAGATGGTTGACTGTCAAAGGGGAGGGTGCAGTCAACTCGACGGTTGTAGTGGCGTTTCGGTCGAGGGCAGGACATGATCCATGACATGGACTCCCTGACTCCTTGAATATATATTGTCCCGAGCTCTTCCTGTTCTTTTCTCAAGTTTGTGCGAGTTCGTGAGTCCGACTCACACAGCCACAACCGCTGCAGAAGTCCAACTTGAACCAGCTATCTCCCTGACGGACGGACGGATGTTTAACTCGGCGCAGAAAACCTTGATCGAGATTGTGTCTGTCTCAAACCGAGTCCTCAATACTCTTGTAAAGCGCGATGGCTTGAAAACGGTTGAAAGCTCTGGACTGCACAAGGTACTCGTTGGTTCAAGCGCTATTCTGGCAGCACTCGACAGTGCGTTATTGCTGAACTGGAAGAACCGTATGGTAGACGACCGGCTTGCGGACTGGTTAGACAGCGGAGAACCCCAAACTTGTCTGGATACCTTGAACCAGATGGACACGCTACTCAACGCGAGTCTCAGTCGCGGCGCAAAGAGTTTTTCCCAGACTTTATGTTCTGGATCTGTCGAAGACAAGCCCTGTAGCGAGGCGGTTAGACTATTACATGACCACATAGACTGCTTTCATTTTCTGCTGACAATCGACATCTGGTAAGTGACTCGGAGAGCGTGTGGTAAATGTATGCTTCATTTACCACTAGGAACGGCGAGAACCATGCTGAAAGACCTGCGCGGATAGTCTCTTCACCGAACGTGCTTCCTGTAGACGAGGCAGTCGATCAACGAGACATCGCGCAGATCACGGGGACCATACAACCCGAGGCAATGGAAACGTCGAGGAAGCAAGCAGTTAACGGTGCGTAACTGAGTCGCCCCTTTTGCTAGAACTTTAAACGAGACACATCCATTCCACAGCGGAGAAGCTGAGCAGTATTCTTGGATGGCTCGATGCATGGAACTGTACGGACATACATGGACGTACTACCCTTCTGCGCCAACCCGATACTTGCGCATGGTTACCCAACACGAAAGAATATCAAACATGGAAGAACAAAGAGGATTCATTCCTGTGGTTAAATGGAAAAGGTAGCGAGCTGAGAGTCCCCTTGTTCTTAAAAATCGTTAACAAGAAGACATCCTCAGCCGGAGCCGGGAAATCCGTTCTAGCGTGCGAACCTATCCCTGTTCCCACGCCGATATTGACATCGCTACAGTGCCTCTGTGATCGAGGGCTTGGAAAGTGTACTCCAGGAAGGCGAAGTTTTAGTCTTCTCCTATTGCGATTTCCGAAGCGAACGGTCCACGAGCGCGTCTGGGGTGATGCGTTCCCTTCTCTCCCAGTTACTCCAGCAACTCGATCGCGACATGGTTGACCTTGAAGACGTGATCGACGAACTCGTCAAAGAGAAGAATGAGAGCCCTTCGTCCATTAGTAATGTTATTTGCCTTGCTCGACACATCTCTCGTGCGGCAAAGCAGTTCACCCGACAGCCCTTCGTCATTATTGATGCGTTAGACGAATGCAAAGATATCGATGACCTCCTCGACGGTCTCATGCAGTTGAACAAAGGCGGTATTCGATTATTTGTCACCAGCAGGCCGTTACAGGCTATTAAGAAGAGTTTCTCTGGCCTTCCATCGATCTCCATGGATGCGATGACCTACGAAGTATCGACGGACATAAATTTACATGTTATCCGGGAGCTGGACTCTCATTGCAGGTTGAGGGTCGTAGACACTAGCTTGAAGGAGGTGATATATACCACGTTATGCAAGAGAGCCGGTGGAATGTGGGTGCTATGGCGATGCACAATACCTTGGCGGACTCTTACTCACACCTCTTTAGGTTCCGATGGGTGGCATGCCAATTCAGTATCCTCAAGCAATGCGTGACTGCCATACAGATCCGGGAAGCGCTCAACAACCTTCCAGAAGATCTCAACGCCACGTATGGGAGAATTCTCCTTAGAATCGACGAGAGTGGAGAGGTTGAGGTCGTCCGGCGTGCATTAGAATGGCTGGTAGCCGCCTTGATGCCGATGCAACTGTCACAAATCATGGAAAGCCTCTCAATTGACCTTCGGCATCGAGTCATGGATCACGAATCTAGACTCGTCCACGGATCCGCTTTGTTGGATGCATTGGGCAGTTTGGTGATCTATGATGAAATGACAGACGTCGTCATCCTGTCTCATTTCAGTGTGAAGGTATGCTCAGTATCGCGAACTGCTCGAGATTGTACGTGGCTGAGTCACTATTTTGATAGGAATACTTGGTGGGAGAGTTCGCTCGCACCAAGCATCCAGCGTATCATATAAACGAGCAAGCTGCCCACACACAACTAGCTTTGCTTTGCATGTGCTACATCACTGCATACATCAAGCGCCAACAATCTAGCGGATATGAGGGGTTACATCATGACTCGTACACAACAATCCAACCTGAGGAATCGGACACTTTGCCACCCTGGTCTACAAGGCATTCCAGGTCTTTACTGTCTTTAACCGAGTCTCATCCGCTCCTTGAATACGTCCTACTATTGGGTTTTGACCACCTTGATTACCTCAATTCAGATAGTAGTGTGGTCCTACGCGCACTTGAAACTCTGCAATCGGACGTACAACACTACCCCTCAGAGTGGGAACGATTGTGCGAGAAGACCTCCATGCCCTACCTCCCTTGGCCGACGCTCAAACATGACGTGGCACTGTACATCCTAATTGCCTCTGCACCAGAGTCGCTTTTGCGTTCATACATCGGCCGCTCGAAGTTGAAGCTGAAGGATGGGACAAACCCCCTCATATACGCGGCGAGGTTCGGAAGGGTCAAACACGCTAGGACCTTACTGTCAAGTGGTGTCAGCCTGCACCGCAGAGGTTGGAGTGTCGACAACCCACAGCGGGTCTTGCCGCTGGAAGTTGCCATCGATCATGCGAGTCTTCCGGTGGTCGACCTGTTTCTAGCGGAGGGGAGTCCTGTGCCTCGCAAACTATTCGCAAGTGTACTTGACGGGCCGCGCCACATCGACTCTGCTTTCATTGTCGTGAAACTGTTACAAACAGATCAGTGTGTGGAATGGGCGGCTGACATCCAAGATGCGGGACTACTTTTCCGCATATTAGACCCCACACGGTATCCTCAGGAACCTCCACGAAGCGCTTCAGATGAAGATATCGGTATAATTCAACGAAGATTCATTCAGATTGGCCACGATCCATCTACTCGCTTCAACGAAACTTCCTTCCGCCATGCCGTATCTGCCGGGCATATTTCCGCTGTTAAACGCATGCTTGCTGCAGACACCCCAATACCTCAGGACATCATCCTTGATGCATCATGTAGTAGGGGCTCCAATCCAGCAATGATACGTCTCGTTCTTGGCCGGGGATGTGCTGTGGACGTCGTTTCCTATAGTGGGCATACTGCACTCCACTTCGTCCTGGCCTCAGGATCCAGGATTCCAGAAGATGACTGCCTAGAAAGTGTTCAGATCCTCGTTGACGCCGGATGCAATCCCTCTGCGTGCAATCTAGTGGATGATACACCCCTCCACCTTGCGGCTAGCCTTGGATATATCTCGGTTGTCAAGTACTTGCTCTCACGACGTGCGCCCCTTCCGTCTGATATTTTACTGCTACAACCCCTGCCACCCGATTTCTCTTTCGTGCCACGCCATCTCCCCGTACCATTGATGATCCATTTTCTGGTACACCAAGGTGCTGACGTGCATGCGATTTCACCCAATGGTAACACTCCGCTCCATCTCCTCCTGGTCAATCCCGTGATAACCTCCGACGAGTGCCTGGAGGGTATGAAAATTCTCTTCGACGCCGGGTGCAATCCATGTTTAGCTAATGCCTTCGGCGAAACACCTCTCCACCTTGCGGCAAAAAATGGACACCTTCCTGTAGTGGAGTATCTTTTCTCACTGAACCTCTTACCATCGTCAGATATCCTCCTTTCCGTGTCTAGTAGCAATCTTCGAGATGCACCCTCCATTATCAAATTCCTTATCAACAAGGGGGGCGACATTAATGTCACTTGCCCCAATGGGGACACCGTGGTTCATCTCTCCATGGCGGTATACTCGGAGGTAGATTGCTTGCAACGGATCAAACTCTTCTTCAATGCAGGATGCAATCTCCGCGCATGCAATGTAGCTGGAAAGACACCGTTTCACATCGCAGCAAAATCGCGATTTATCTCGGTTATGGAGTATCTGATCTCGGTTCAAACCCCAGTCCCTACAGATATCTTATGCGCCGTGTTCGAACACGAAGCTTGGGTACGGAGCTGCCATCCAACGATCCGATTTCTACTGGGAAAGGGAGCTGACGCTCACGCAACCACCAAAGATGGGGATAGCTTGTTACATCTTGCTGCAGCGCTTTTGCCAGAGGATGACGCCTTGGAAGTAGTTAAACTCCTGGCTGGTGCTGGGTGTAGCCCTCGCACACTCAATTCAGCACACGAGACACCCATGCACATTGCCGCACAATATGGATTTACTTCCGTCGTTAACTACCTCCTTTCACTTGACATACCGCTCCCTCCTGATATACTACTCACTACATCACGCTGGCACACTGAGAGAGCACACTTGATTCAATTTCTTGTCGAAAAAGGCGCCAACCCTCGTGTTGTAACGATGAACGGGGACACTCCACTGCATCTACTCCTTGCCCATGGCAATCAAGCTGATCGTCTGCAAAGTGTCAAACTGCTTATTGACGCTGGATGCGACCCTCGTGCACAGAATGCTACTGGGAAGACGGTACTGCATGTCGCAGCGACGAACGGATTTGTCGCTGTCTTGGAATACCTTCTCTCTCTAGGCTTGACACTACCTGACGATATCTTCCTCTCCTCGACACGTACCATTCATTTCCTTATCGAGCGGGGGATCGATCTCCGCACGGTTGCAAGTAATTATGGGGATGTGAGCTCGGTTGTCCGACGCTCCAGCGACGATTCGGATGAAAGTTGCTTGGACCGCGTCAAGATCCTCGTCGGATTGGGCTGGGATCTTTCGTCGATGGATTCGACGGGCGTTGCGGCTATCCACCTCGTGGCGAGATTGGGATTTATTTCCACTCTCAAATACCTGCTTTCGCGAAATGTTCCACTCCCTACCGATATCCTACTCGCTGTGGTACCAGGCGACGAACACCCGTACACATGCTGCACGGTACCGTTAGTTCGGTTTTTGATTCAGGAAGGAGCCGACGTGAATATCACCGCACCAAACGGAGACACCCTCTTGCATCTCGCATTGAGGTCTGAAATCACTCCACCCGACGAATACCCACTTCGTCATCTCAACGACCGCAACGATCTTTGCAAGCTTATTGATATCCTTCTGGCTCATGGTTCTGACCCCTACGCAAGAAACGACGAGGGCCAGACACCCTTTGATCTTGCGGGGGCGAAGGGAGTTAGTTTTAAGGACAATTTTTTACGATTGGTCCGGAACTCTCGTGCTCGAATTTTACATCCCCACAATTGACATCTTCTGAGCATACTAGTACGAAGCGCGACTACACTGTTATATGTATATTGGGAGTGGCGCTAGCGTTGTCAAGTCGCCATTAAGGCCTTCCTGACATCCGTATCTTAACGGTCACCCTCTTACCGTAAACGACTCGATGTACGGCGACAATGAGGCCGGGGATTCTGCAAGGGCATGCAATTTCCGATGAAGTTCCGATTCCCATGGTGTAGACCATGGGCGCCTCAAAGCCCCAACAGCGGGTAGAGCTTTGAATTGTGCACCTCGATCATCCCTCACTGCGGACGCATGCTAGACTCAGCGCAGAAAATTCTGATCGACATCGCATCGGTCTCGCAACGAGTCGTCAACACGCTCGTAAAGTACAATGGTCGCAAAACGATCGAAAGCTTTCAGCTAGACAAGATAATCGTCGGTTCCGGTGCTGCCCTGGCAACGCTCAATAAAGCATTGTCGCTGAAAGAACGCATAGTGGACGATCGGCTTGCGGATTGGTTAGAGAGTGAAGAACTCCAAATATGCCTGGATACTTTGAACCAGATGGACGCGTTGCTCAACGTGAATCTCGACAGCGGCATAAAGAACTTCTTCCGAACTTCACATGCATACTCAGCAAAAGACAAGGGTAGTGAGGCGACTAGGCTTTTCCGGAAACATAAAGATTGCTTTCATTTCTTGCTTACGACAGACATCTGGTGGGTGTCTGGATGGGTTTGTAATGGATGCGCGATTTATTGTCCCTACAGGAATTGCGAGAGTGATGCTCAGCGGCAAGTGCGGGGAGTATCTCAAGTCAACTTGCTACGCGCGGAAGAGGTGCTCGATAAACAAAACTTCGTGCGAGCCACAGAGCACGTACAACGGGTAGGAATGTTAAAGAAGCAGGTGACAATTGATTGTGCGTCGCTGAAACTATCCTTTTATACTGCATTCTGAAGAGCACTTCTTCATAGCAAAGAAGCTCAGTAGTATTCTAGAATGGCTCGACGCGTGGAAATGTAGAGATATGCATGAACATACGGTTCTTTTGCGGCAGCCAGATACATGCACATGGTTACCCGATACGAAAGCGTATCAAATATGGAGGAATGCAGAGAATTCGTTTCTATGGTTGAATGGAAAAGGTAGACGGCTCAAAACTTTAGCTTTTTGTTGCTAACACGAAGGTGTTCACAGCCGGAGCTGGGAAATCAGTTCTGACGTATGTTTGAATCTCTCCATCCCCTGGCTAATATTGACTCGAATTATAGTGCTTCTGTGATCGAGGGCCTGGAGAGTGCACTCCAAGATGGTGAAGTCCTGATGTTCTTCTACTGCGATTTCCGAAACGAGCGGACCATGAGTGCGTCAGAAGTGTTGCGTTCTCTTCTCTCCCAACTGCTCCAGCAACTTGATCGTAATACAGTCGATCCTAAAATCCTGATTGACGAATTAGTCAAGCAGAAGGATAAAGGTGCCTCAACCATTAGTAATGTGACCCGTCTTACTCGCCAAATCTCCTGTGCAGTGAAACAATTCACTCAGCAACCATTCGTCGTAATTGATGCGTTAGACGAATGCAAAAATGTCGATGAGCTCCTCAATGCTCTTATGGAGTTGAATAAAGGCGGTGTGCGATTGTTTGTTACCAGTCGACCGTTGCAGGTTATCAAGGACAGCTTCTCTGGCCTTCCATCGATCTCCATGGATACGATGGAGTACGCGGTGTCGACAGATATAAAGCTACATGTCACGAGAGAGTTGGACTCTCATCGAAGGCTGAGGATTGTGGACGCTGGCTTAAAGAAAGAAATCAATACCGCACTGTGTAAGAAAGCCGATGGAATGCGAGTGCCACTGTTGTTTATAATGCTTGGTGACTCACAATTACTTCCCTCCAGGTTTCGATGGGTACAATGTCAACTCAACACCCTCAAGCGATGCCTAACCACCATACGGATCCGAGAAGCACTCGCCGACCTTCCGGAAGACCTCAATGCCACATACGAGAGAATCCTCCTTGGGATCCACAGAGATGAAGAGGGGGAGGTCGTCCGGCGCGCTTTGGAATGGCTAGTAGCTGCCTTGATGCCAATGCAATTATCTCAAATCATGGAAAGCCTCTCGATTGACCTTGGGCGTCGAGTACTGGACCACGAATCTAGACCTGTTCACGGGCCCGCTTTGTTGGATGCGCTGGGCAGTCTTGTGACCTATGATGACTTGACAGACGTTGTCATTCTGTCTCACTTCAGCGTGAAGGTAAGTTCGTTGTAACAGACCATCTTGAATGTATAGCTAAGTTACTACTTTGGCAGGAATATTTGACGGGACAGTCCATTCGTACCAAACATCCGGCCTACTACATAAATGAACAAGCTGCTCACACACAACTGGCTCTGCTCTGTATGTGCTACCTCGCCGTGTACGTTAAGTCTCGTCAGCTATCTAGCGGGTATGGACGATTACCTCATGACTCGGCTGTTAACCCATTCTGTGCTACCAGGCGTCCCGAATCCTCGTTACCTTTAGCTGAATCTCATCCGCTCCTTGACTATGTCCAGAGACAGGGGTTTCGTCACCTTCGCCACATTAATCTGGGGAGTAAGGTGGTTCTACGTGCTCTCAAGACTCTTTGGTCGGATGTACAGCAGTACCCTTCAAACTGGGAATGGGTATGTCGACGATCCCACTCCTACCACCCGTGGCCGACCCTCGAACACGATTTTGTGCTGTATATTCTTATTGCTTTTGCACCCGAGCCACTTCTACGCTCACACACTCGCCACTCGAAGCTTCAGCTGAAAGACGGGACAAACCCGCTCATATATGCGGCATACCTCGGCAAAGTCGAACATGCTAAGACCTTACTGTCGAGTGGTGTCAGCCTAGACCGTAGAGGCTGGGATATTAGCCCTAATTCACATCAGGTCTTGCCACTCCAAAGTGCCGCCGAATGTCGTGGTGTACCTTCCATGATCTCCGCTATACTCGATCTGTTTTTGACCGAAGGAAGTCCTGTGCCTCGCGAGTTATTTGTTGGTGCACTGAAGGGGTGGTACACTCCTTACTATTCTTCCGTTGTCGTAAGGTTGCTACAAACCGACGAATTCGCGGAATGGGCAGCCGACGTTGGGGATGAAATACTACTTCGCAGTCTGGATCCCAACCAATATTTGTTATTCGATGCTTCGGACCAAGATATCGACTCGATTCGACGAAGACTCATTCAGATTGGCTGCAATCCATCTGCTAGCTTCGATGAGACATCCCTCCGCCGTGCTGCGTCTGCAGGACATATTTCTACTGTGAAACAGATGCTTGCGTTGGATGTACAAATCCCTCTTGATATCATCCTTGACGCATCGCGCAGCAAGAGCTCGAACTTGGCGATGATACGTCTCTTTCTTGGCAGGGGATGTGATGTAGAAGTTGTTTCCCCTACCGGGGATACTGCGCTTCATGCTGTCCTGGACTTAGAATCCTGGCATCCAGAAGCTGAATGCTTGGAGAGTGTTCAGGTCCTGGTCGATGCTGGATGCAATCCCTCTGCACCAAATCTAGTCGGTGATACACCCTTGCACTATGCGGCTAGCCTTGGATATATCTCTGTTATCAAGTATTTGCTTTCACAGCATACACCCCTCCCATCTGATATTTTACTCTTGCGACCCCTACTATTCTTCGTGGAGGCATGCCGTTTCCTTGCATCGTCGACTGTTCATGTTCTGATGCGTGAAAGTGCCAATATGCAAGCTATTTCAGCCAATGGAAATACTCCATTTCACCTCCTGTTGGATAACCCGATGATAATCACCGACGACTACTTGGAATGTGCGAGAATTTTTACCAAAGCCGGGTGCAATCCATGTTTACCCAATGCTTTCGGTCAAACACCTTTCGACATCGCAGCAATAAATGGACATCTTCGTGTTGTGGAGTATCTCTTCTCGTTGAACTTCTTGCCATCACCCAATATTCTCCTGCCCGTATCCGGAAGCGATCAGCAGCATAGTATAGCTCCGATGATTAAATTTCTTATCAACCAAGGGGCTAATATCCATGTCACTTGCACCAATGGAGACACTGTACTCCATCTAGCTACGGACGTATTTCCAGAAGAAGAGTGCTTGCAGCGAGTCAAAATCCTCATCAACGCAGGATGCGACACTCGCGCACGCAATGTAGCTGGAGAGACGCCTTTTCATATTGCAGCAAAGCGGTGCTACATCCCGGTCATGGAGTATTTCATCTCAATCGGTACACCGGTCCCTTCAGATATCATGTTTGCTGCGTTGAAAGGTAGTTCTTATTTGTCTGGCCAATGGAGTTGCTACTGCACAGCAATCCAATTCCTACTGGATAGGGGAGGTGACACCAACGTCGTCACAAGAAATGGAGACACCCTGCTACATCTGGCTGCTGCCACTTCTTGGGGGCATAGTTCCCTTGAGGCGGTCAGACTGCTAGTCCGTGCTGGATGCAGCCCCAATGTGCTCAACTCGGCGCGCAAGACACCCCTTCATACTGCTGTTCGGTGCGGCAGTATTTCTATAATCGACTACTTCAGTTCGTTGGGTACACCACTTCCCCCTGATATACTACTCGAGCTACCGAACGACCCCCGCGTCCACAAAGCAGACTTGGTCCGTTTCCTTATCGACAAAGGGGCCGACCCTTCCGCTGTCACGGAGAACGGGGATACTCCTTTACATTTACTCCTGTCCAGTGATTCTTGCTACGACAACACAGATACTCTGGCGAGCATTAAAACCCTCATTGATGGTGGATGTGACCCCCGTGCCAAGAACCTAGCTGGGAAAACGGTAATGCATGTCGCAGCGACGCATGGATTTATCGCCGTCTTGGAATATCTCCTTCTACGAGATATACCACTACCCCACGATATCCTCCTCGCTTCGACAGAGACAATTCGTTTCCTGCTCAAAAGGGGAGTTGATTTACGCAGTGTCGCAACCAATTGCGGGGATGTGGTGGGACTAATGCACCGTGGTCCTTTATTACCTCCTAATGGCAAATTCGGAAGCCGCCTAGACCGTGCAAAGCTTTTTGTCAGTTTAGGCTGGGACCTTTCATCGAGGGATTCGAAAGGCGAAACAGTTATCCATATCGTGGCGAGAACAGGGGAAATTTCCACCCTGCAATACTTGCTGTCACAGCATGTTCCACTCCCTGCCGATGTGCTGCTCGCTGTGGTGGCAAGTGACGAACGGCGTTGCACACCTGACATAGTACCAATGGTCCATTTCTTGATTCTTGAGGGAGCCAACGTGAATGTCGCCACATCCGATGGAGACACCCTTCTGCATCTTGCCTTGAAATCCGAGGTCACTCTTCATCATGAATACCCGTATCTCGACGACCGCAATGATTTGTGCAGGCTCCTCGAGATCTTATTGGAACATGGTGCCGATCCCTGCGCAAGAAATGCGAACGGACAGACGTCCATTGATTTTGCAGAGGCGAAGGGACATTTTTTCAGGGATAACTTTCTGCGGTTGGTTCGGAACTCTCGCGCACAACGTGTGCATTCCTAGTCAAAGATTGGCATGTTTGAGAACGTACGAAAAGTGTACTACTACATTTATGATTTATCCCCGCAGAAATGATGTTTTAACGTAGCTGAATGTACTCGATACATGACGAACAACCTTATCTT